>JAIEZT010001328.1:7101474-7257180 GCA_019594935.1 Periophthalmus modestus
TTTTGCGCTTTGGAGATGTCGACAGACTAATAATAAAGTGTTACTCAGACATGTGTGAATGAAACAAAACGCAATTCCAAGTTTTTTTTTTAATGAGGTAACAGCACTGTAGCTCACAAGAGTCAATTTTGCATAATATAGGACCTTTAATGAATAAAAGTAGAACAAAAATACAAGGCTACAAACTACTGAGTACAATAAGCGGCTTTGACTGGTTCAACAATGCAACATAAGGACAAGGATACACAGCAGGTAAAGTATCGTCACCTTGAGGAAACGCTTCTGGGTAAAATGGCAGGTTTTTTTTATTGTAAATGAAAATACTTCCTAATTACAAAGTCACACCTATGTACGGCTAACTCCAACACCATTGATTGCGTAGTATATAAAAGCAGTACATTTGTCGCTAGGTTAGGTGTGTGTCTTTTTATGTTGTGAAAAGGTCCACATTTGCAGTTAATTAACACAAGAGCAGGCGCAATCAGTCTGTACAATCTGTTTTTGTTAATTAGAGCAACTTACAAGAAAGTTTTAAGAAAGGTATGATAATGAGTTATAAAGTTTGGTAAAGATGACGTCACTGTAAATGGACAAAGTTCTGACTATAGGAACAATGCTACATTTAACTGTGGATTAGACTTGCCTGGGTTTATACACTTGGAGTTGATTGAAGCAGGTTGATTAAACAGATACCTTTTAAGTGATGTCGTACCTCTATGTAAACGTTCCTTGAGGTGGCAAAGCTAACTAGAGGCATTGCTCCGTCTGAAGCTCTGTTACAGCCAAAACCAGATTTTAGTTCAGTATCGTTTTTTGTTTTTTTTTTTCGGACTTGGGGTCCCACCGGAGGAGCTGGAGGATGTGTCTGGGGTGAGGGAAGGCTGGGGGTCCCTGCTTAGACTGCTGCCGCCCGTGACCCGGCCCTGGAAAAGCGGAAGATGGATTTTCCGCGCTATGAGTCGCTCCGGAGTATAAGTCAAAAAATGCATAATAATGAAGAAAAACGTGGTTGTCAGTGTGACCATAATGAAGATGTGAAATATATACTCAGATGCAACTTATATTCCACACATAAGTCACTGAGTATAAGTCGCACCCCAGGCCAAGCTATGAAAAGAAAGAAAAGTGCGACTTATAGTCTGGAAAATACGGTAATTTAATTTGAGCATTAAGAACATATTTAGCTTGAATTACAGTAGATGAGCTGTTTTGTGCTATTTGACTAGTCACTCTCAACATCACAAGCTAGTATTATAACCAACAGTTTTTTTGTTAGCCACAATTAATAATAATGCCTTACACTTGTAATGTGCTTTTATTTGAGGATATAGCAAGTGGGTTCACTGAAGCTATGTTGTTTTTTTTCTTGAGTTTTCTGAACAACTGCAAAATGTATGTGGTTAATTTGTGGTTGGTTAAAAGGTAGATGAAGCACTGTATTTTTATGAACATTGCGATGCTATTCACTTGTGTTCAGACTGGGATCATAGAATTTTCAGGTAGCTTAAACCAGGGTGTCCAAACTTTTTTGACCGAGGGCCACATACTGAAACCTATTTGAAGCGGAGGGCCAAAAAACCAGTGTCGATACAGAGAGTCAAATGGTGCGTTTACCACAGGTTTGACAGAGACTTTGTACCTTTAACACGACTTGGAAGATTATTATTAGGTCTGTGTCTCAGTGCAATGTGATGTTACGCAGGTTATAGACGTAGAATCTCTTCAGTTTGTAGTAAAAATATTTCCTGATTGATTGGGCCAGTTTAGGAGGAGGCATGAGGGCCAACAAAAATTGGTCTGAGGGCCGCATTTGGCCCCTGGGCCGTAGTTTGGACACCCCTGGCTTAAACTAATGGAGGTTTAAGATGCCAAACAAAGTACATTTTGGGTTAATTCAGAAGTATTCTAATACTATGGAATGATCAGTGTATTTACCAATAATCCAGCAAATTATCTGGTTGTTCCACATCTCTTTTATTGGCTTTAGCGTCTGTTTTTGCAAATGAATCTGTATGCACATGTTTCACTGCTGCTTCAAACATGACGGATTTCTGTGGTAACACTTTTTGTCATTGATAGGTTCCTTTCAGTCCTTATTCGCCCAAACACCTCTCAGGGTGTTTCCTGTTATCTCATGGTCATTCAACTTTCACAAGACATTCTCTGCAAAGCTCAGAAAAAACAGACATAAGTGCATAAATCACATTAAGGTTACATATCATTATTATAGTGATTATAATAAAAATGAACATTACATTACCTTTAAGATTCACAGTGAGATCAATAAACATGTTTAAAAATATATTGAATCCATCATTCCCTCCTGTTTATCGAACTGTGACATCTCACATATCACCATGTAATCTCTTCACCCTGGATTTTTAATTACAGGTTCATTAGTTCTTACACCTGGGAGAGTTCTCAGAATAACTCTGGCAGTGCTCCTTCAGGGTCCCCCTCATCACTCTCATCACTGCCCAATATGTACATTTGCACCCCTTTCTCTTCTGGTGCGGGTGAGATGGCAGTGGTTATCAACCTATTAATCAGAGAACAGAGACAGAGAACACAACAGCATCCACACAAGGTTAAGATGGCTACAAACACAGTAATTGATACTAGAACCCAGGAGCCCAGTGCTTTATAGCGACCAAACACACTTAGCCAGTCATCCCAGAATGACGTGTCTACTCCAGACTGCTCTTTCAGGCGTCTGTTCATAGCACGCAGGCTGCCTATAGCTCTAGTCAGGCTTCCATCTGCAGCAGTATTATTGGGGATGACAACACAGCAGCTAGCCCCCAAAAATCGAACAAACTCCACCCCGTTCGGCCAACAGCATGTCGACTGTTATGCGATTTTGGAAAGCCATAAGTGAGGTCGCGCTGAGTTGCTCGTGCACTGCTTCGAACCCCTCCTGTGTGTAGTTTCCCCAACTTTTGTACGTTGTAGTGGATGTAGTTGATTCTGTCTACATTCTTATTTGGTGTAATTGGTAATAATTGGTATTATAGCAGCTTTAAAAAGGAATGTTTTCAAATCCGTTAGCAATTTGGTCAGCTAATTTATATTCATCAGGGACCCCTCTGGGCACTGCAATAGAATCAATGTATGTTGGATCATTTTCTCCCCAATGTCCCTTTTATTCTCGTTTAGATATTTTGATTTGGAGATCATCATTAGGTATTAGTTTTATCAGTTCTGTTAATTGTTCTTGTTCAATTGACATTACTTCTACAGGTATTATCAACTAACTAGAGCACATACTCCAGTAAATTCAGTGGGCATTCTTGCTCTAAGTATTTTCCCTCCACAGTACCAGTAGATGTCGCTGCGCACCGTGGGTAGTGCTTCTTCTGTAACAAAATTTCTTGCACACAGTTCTTCATCAATAGCACCATAAATATTTGTCTTTGAGTTTGAACGTCTAATATAAGTATAATTTCCTTTTTGCAGTTTGGCCTCAAATATTGGTTTCTGTTTCTCAGGTTTAGTTAGTGGGTACACAGTGTCCCACTCTGCACACTCCATCTTTGGCATTGTTTTGGTCAAAATATCCTCCACACATTGTGGCGTCAATTCAGGAGGTGTTGGTACCATTCTCAGAAGCGGTCTGGGCCCCATGCATGCAACACAGTCTTTATTAAAGTATTTAAATGCCTGTTTTATCATGGTCAACCAATTATTTCCAAACTCAGATACACCAGTTGCCATATTAAATATTTGTTCTTTAGTAAAGGTTACTGTTGCTTTAATTTTTACTCCACTGTCTTTTAGCCAGGGGCTCAGACTCGGTTCAGAAGGTCCATTACTCCTTTCACATATTATTAACAGAAAAATCCCTGCTGCATGAGCTCTCAGTAAAAACACCCAGCATCAGTGTCCCTTATCAGTTAGTTTTTTTTTATTTTTTATATTGTTTACAGTTACCAGTAGATTAGATTCGGTTTTGGCTAAGGTTAGGAGCTCTGCTTGTCTACCTGCCCTCTCAGTTTTAACCTGTGTTGGTGTCCATTTGTTTTCTTGATCAGCTACTAATGTATCCCACCCTTGGTTTTCAATATCATTAGTTATGTACCAATAATCATTAGTATATTCAATTCCATTACTTGCCTCCCTCCAGTCTGTCCCAGTGTGGAAGACAACTTAAGTTCCAAATTTGTAATGCATTTTTTTGTGAGCACCAATCTGTTGTTGTTCATTTTACCCGTCTAGTGAGATTAGAGGTTTGCATAGGACTTCCCACATAAATGTAGGAGTTTACAGTTTTCATCGGTGCTACAGAAGGAGCAGGCAGTACTGCAGGCACTAACCCATACCAGAACACCAGTGTGATCAATACCAGAGTGAGCATAAACATACATATGGCGCAAGTTATGTTTTTACACGTCATGCTGTATCACTTTTTTACAATGTGTTTCCATATTTCTTTAAAACTGTGGTAACTTATAAAAACACGTCCATATATCATTTCAAATGGCGTAAGACTCTGTCCACCAAGTACATTAATGTACAGTTTTACCATATCTAAACACTGCGTCCATGGTCTTTTAGTTTCCTCCTACATTTCTTTAATCTGTTTTTTATTGTACCATTCACTCTTTCTACTAATCCTGCACTTTGGGATTGATAAGCGCAGTGATTCTTTAAATTAATGCAGAATAATTCCCCTATCTTTGTGATAACTTCGTTTACAAAATGTTTTGCATTATCTGATCGTATTATTTCTGGTATTCCATATCTAGGTATGATATTTTTACATAATGCTTTTGCTACTGTCATACATCTGGTGTTTTAGTTGGAAATAGCTCTATCCATTTGGAAAAAAACATCTATTATAACCAAACATACTTTTTTCCCTTCACTCTTGTTTAATTGTATATAGTCCATATGTGTTACTTTAAATGGATACTTTGGTTTTGGAAAACTTCCTCTTTTTTGGTCTTAAATTTCCCTGTGGATTATGTTTAGCGCATATAAGGCATGCTCTGTGAACATTTTTTGCATAGTTATTAAATCCATATGTTGTATATATTTGGCTTTTATGCTTTACCATCCCCACTGTTGACACATGAGTAACACCATGTGTCAAAATTGCTGCATATTTAAAAATATTTTTTGGTAAAATAGGTTTCCCTTCTGGTCATACATAAATATCATGTATGATGATCCCTTTTTTAACCACATCTGTAGCTCTTGAGTGTGGCTCTGTTGCTGCATGTCTTTCACTAGTTCCTGGTCAAGTTCTTGATCTATTTTTAGACTTGTACATGCACTAGGTTTTCAGCTTTTCAGCTGCTTGTTTTGCCATCTTATCAGCAAAGGTTTCCCTTAGTCACAGAATCTGTCCCACTAGTATGAGCTGCACATTTACACACAGCTAGCTTTTTTGTAATTTGATCTGCTTCTATTATAGTATTCTATTTTAGTAGTTCAGCATGAACTACAGGTTTTCCCGTGGACGTGACCATTCCACGGTGTTGCCACAATTTAGCAAATGTGTGTACTGTTGAGTAAGCGTATGTGCTATCTGTAAATATTGTACATATTTGGTCTTTCATTAGCTTACAAGCTTCAGTTAATGCAACTAGTTCTGCTGCTTGAGCAGAATATGTACAGGGCAAAGCTTTTTGCTTGCAATACTTCAGTGTCTGAGACTACTGCATAACCTGTCTGATTTTGTCCCTGTATTGTCTTTTTTGATGAACCGTCTACATATAAGGTAAATCCTTCCTGAAAAGGAGTGTCTGACAGATCTGGCCTACACTTTGTGGTCTGCTCGGCCAATTCTCTGCAATTATGCTGTTCTCCATCATCCTCACATGGAATTAATGTAGCAGGATTAAAAGTAGTGCATCTCTCTATTGTCAAATCAGGTTGTGATAATAGATTTGTCAGACATGCTAAGTGTCGTGCTGGGGACATAAACGAAAAGTTAGTTTGTAACAATGCTGACACTGCATGAGGAACTCTGAGCATTAATGTATGGAAAAGTACTACAAGTGCACTAGCTTGTACTGCTAAGGATGGAGCTAATACAGCTCGAACACACTTCGGCATGGCACATGCTACACTTTCTAGTTTGGAGGAGTAATATGCCACTGGTCTGAGTTTATCTCCATGTTCTGTGTTAGAACTGATGTCATAAAATGACCCTTACAGTCTACCATTTGCACAAAAGGTTTGTCATAATCAGCAAGTGCTAACACAGAACTGGAGACAAAGGCTTGTTTCACATCAACAAAAGCTTTTTTACTCTCCTCTGTCCATTTTAGGCTGTCGTTCATATTTTTAGGCACATCATAAATCAATTTACTTAGTGGATGGGTTATCTCTGCATAATTAGCTCTCCACTGTCTACAGTAATTAGTCAAACCTAGAAATGACATCATTTGTTTTTTAGTTTCAGGTTTTGGAGCATTAAGTATAGCCTCTTTGCGTCCTGCTACTATTGTATGACCTCTTGCACTCAAACTATGTCCTAAATTTAATTTTTTATTTTATACTATATGCTTGTTTTTAAATGTGTATATTTTAACTCTGGCTTTTAACCAATGTGTTGTGTTATGTATGTCCCTGCTGTGAGGCGACCTTGAGTGTCCAGAAACGCGCCCTATAAATAACATTTATTATTATTATTATTATTATTAGTAAATACTTAACTGTATTTTGGCAAAATTGAAGCTTATTTTTACTCACTTTATGGCCATTTTCTGCTATAAGTTTTAATAGAGCAACTGAATTTATTTCAATTCAATTCAATTCACATGATTTTCTGTCAGGAGAAGCCAAAAGAATATCATCTACATAAAGTAGTATTTGACTTCCTTCAGGTGGGTTAAATTTTGTTGGACTTTCACAATATCCTTGTCCTACCCGGTTTAACGTATATCTGCGTCCCTCAAAGGTAAATGCAACTACATACATTTGCATACTCCATATATTGATCCAATGTTCCTGTGGCAAAATTTATATAATGTTTGTCAATCCAATTGCAGATTCCTGTGGTAGAATTAGCATGTAAAGCATTTTTTTTATTGCTGTCTGTATGCACAATTCTCATTGCCAATTTCATACTCAATGGGTGACACACTCCCCTTTAATACGTCATCTATGTCATTCTCTGTCCAGGGTCTGTGTACTAGAATAGTTTCTGGGTGTCTTCCCCCCTGTGCATCATCAGGATCTAATAATTGTCCTGCCCTGGGTTTTGCAACCTGTATCATAGGATAAAGTCCTGTGTTCTGTTGTTTTGTGTTTGGTGGTCTGACCTGCTCAGTTGCCATGGGGGCACTAGGGGTCACGAAAATGGGTTTACCTTCCTCAGTGACAGTAGTTAAAGCGTCACCTCCCATAGTTTTATTAAATTCAAATCTTATACCCTTTTGTCTAGTCTGCTGTCTAGTCTGTGCTGCTCTCAGCTCATCTAACTCATGTTGTAATTCACAATAAGAATAGGGAGGTGGTGGGAACTTGGCCTTGGGCCTGCTGTGTCTGGCAGTGCCGGTACTACTCTAGTCAAATCATCTTCCTCCTTTACACTAAGCATTTTCTCTTGTTGTTTACGTTTTGCCTCTGTTTGACCTTTTTCTTTTGTTTTCGCTAACTCCAGCCATTTCTCTAAATGATAGTACCCTTGTTTGCACATATTATTTTTTTTTATTTTTGCATTATTTCTGTATCTTATTTTGGAGCTCCGTTATTTTAGAAGATTTTAACTCAAATTTGTATTTTGTTACCCACAGATCTAATTTTGTACATTTATCCGGATATTTTGCGTGCACGGCTTTCAGTCTTTTATCTGCAGTTTATCTTTTGGGTCAGTTTTGTATTTTTGTTTCCCATTTTTTTTTCCTGAAATTTAGTCCAGCTTTTAACTCCTAGGGAGGTTTCTATCGCTGGAATACAACAGGTTGGTACAGTGATTAATGCGGTATCTCTCACTTACACCTCACAAGGAGGCGGAGAAATCTTGCCTCTGCATCCACAGAAATACACTGTATTCTCCCAACCTTTTTGGTATGAGATCCTTCACCTAGTGGTTTAGAATCTCCACTCACACGTCTTTCACACTTTTTTTTTTGCTTCGTTTTTTTTTCCCCCACGGTTTTGTACCTGCCAGTAAAATGATCCTTTTTTTTACCCGGTAACGGGACTCCGCACCATCCCCCTTGCTTTTGTCCACGGTTTTGTACCTGCCAGTAAAATCTTCCCTTTTTTACCCGGTAACGGGACTCCGCATCCGTCCCTCTTGCTTTTTGCCACGGTTTTGTACCTGCCAGTAAAATCTTCCTATTTTACCCCGGTAACGGGACTCCGCATCCGTCCCTTTTTTAGCTTTACAGCTTTAGTACCTAATTGGAGCCTAGGATAATTAGGGTTTTTTCTACGCGCATGACCCTCAGTCACACCGTTTTTTAAAAGCAAGACCTACTCACTCGTCTTGTCTCTCTCCCTCAGTATCCCGTCAACCGTCAGACTCCAACAAAGGCCGCAGAGCCAGTCCTGAAAAAAGGTCTCGGTTGCTGTGGCCACAGTCTCACCTGGGTCTCCGACATCTGCTGGAGTCCTTAGGTGTATTGGGATCCGGCTCGAAGGACCAAGTTGATAGGTTCACACTTAACCTAATTAGAGTTCAAAAGAGGAGAAGACAAGAGAGATTATTATTGCTATACTCATGAGGAGAAAAGGACGGGGAGGCCGAAACCTTCAGATTACAACCTCCTCTCCCTTTCTGAAGTCTCCACCGCCTTTCTCCTCCTTTATTCAGTTAGGATCCCTAGTTACACATCACTGCTCACTCTCAGGGGGGAGGGGGACAACAAACAGTGAGGCAGTGAGAAAATCACATATTACAAAGTTCATTTCAAAAATATTGTTGCTTAAGCATTCCTTTCAGTCCTTATTCGCCCAAACACCTCTCAGGGTGTTTCCTGTTATCTCCCATGGTCATTCAACTTTCACAAGACATTCTCTGCAAAGCTCAGAAAACAGACATAAGTGCATAAATCACATTAAGGTTACATATCATTATTATAGTGATTATAATAAAAATGAACATTACATTACCTTTAAGATTCACAGTGAGATCAATAAACATGTTAAAAATATATTGAATCCATCAGTCATCTTCCATCAAAGCTAATTCGGGCTAATGCTATCAGTCAGCAGTTATGGTTTGTTTTGCCTGGAATCTTTTAGTTGTTTTTCATTCTCTCTATGGAGCAAGTGAGCCCGCGGCCTTATTCGCCACCGTTGGCCCTCTGGTGACAGATGCTAGAAACTGACACGGCTCAAAGTGTGATTCCCGTGACCCCTTCAAACTCCGGCTCTTCCTCCCTCTCAATCCGAGCAGACGCCTTTGATTAAGGAGCTCTGAAGACTGAGGAGCGCATGCTTAATTCATTCTTCCCACATTATCTTTAATTCATTCACATTTTGCCGGGATATGTCAGACAGCTCGAGAAGAAAGAGAGAATTTCCTTTTCTTTGGTGCAGGTTAACAAGGGTTTGCACTAAAAATCTGCTGCTCGCTGGTTACTTTCTATGTGTTCTTCACATGCATGGAGCCATTTTAGTAAGTTGTACAATGGTTTCTTTGCCGGGATAAACTTTCATGGTGATTTTGTAGCATGCTTTGTCTATATATATATAGATTTAAATTATATTCTTTAATGGAACCATTTTGTTGATTCTGATGACAAAGTGGGATACTGCATGTAGAATATTTGTATTCCCCAAACCCTTGAGTCGCCTTCAGTCCCACTTGATAAATAAGAGATTTTGTTTGCTGTGATGAATTGCTCTGACTTGTGCATGGCTTGGATGTTTTCCAGCAGGCTTTTGCGTGGACAGCAATTAATGTCATTTGGAGCAGAGAGGGACCTCGTGACTCATTACATATGCTTTTTGCCTGGAAAAGCCTCTGAGGGCTCTCCGGCACTCGCATGCCAATGCTGCCACTCTGGGGATGGCACAAGTTGGATAACGCTCCAATTATAAAAATGTAGAATGTCTTCTGCAGCGCTGGCAGCCGCCAGATTAAGCCCTGTTTGGGATTTAGTTTGAGCTACTTGTCTGCAAAGATGCTCATGTTAGCATATACTGTACCTCTGTGGATCTGCCTTTTGGGCAATTAGCAACAAAGCTGAACAATATTTTAACCTGTGTGACAGATATGTAAATATTTCTCTTCTGTGGTTCACTGTCCCAAAACGCTGTCCCACATTCCCAATATGTGTTGTGTAGATGTATAACAAAAAGAAATACATTTACGGAGCTGAATATTAAAAATGTGGAGAAAATGTATTCAAAATGCCACATGGCTTTTTCGCATTGGTTTCCTCTCTCAAAAACAAGTGTTTTTGTTTGTATTAGGTTCTACAAATGAGAATAACATTTTCTAGATAAAAATGTAATAATACTTAGCTGCCTATAATCATCCTTCAATGTCCATTTAACCTTATAATCCGAAGTACTACATACAACTATTTGAAAGACTTGTCTGTTCTGCTACAATGGAAAGAGTGGATTGAAATCGTATATGAAATTTTCAGTTTGGACACGTCCGCCCATCTGTGGCTTGCGTGGCCCGTCTCGCCGGACCTCCCCTTTACTCCTCCACCGTAACCTGTTCAGTGTTCCCGGGTCAGTGAAGCGTGGGCTGACAAATGGCAGGAGAGGAGGAGAGGGGGAGAGGGACAGGAGGTATGAAGAATGAGAAGAGGACAGAAACAGAGACGGTGACGCTGCGAATGTTGATGTGAGCGAGAGGGGAAACAGGCAGATAGATGTGAGCGCAGAGCCAGTGCAGTGTGTCTAATCTCCCTTCAGGGCTGCCAGTGTAAAGGACGCCTCTCTATGACACATAAACTCAGCCTCCGAATGACACACACCCACTGAGCCAGACAAAGCACACGGCTCCACTAGTATGAAGAGGAATAATATCTGCAAATACATCTGCACATGCATTTAAAGGTACCCTGTGGAACATTTCTAGTGGAGGGCCTGTCACTGTGCTTGTCTCCGTGGAGATGTTACTGCAATGCGCTTAATATGCAACAGTATGGCATTAAACTTACATGTATGTCCTAGAGGATGAGCAGGAAATACCATCAATTGTGAAATTCAGGTCAGGTCTGTGTAGAGGCGAGCCTACAGTAAGAATGCATGTTTTCAAAGTATTCTGAGCAATAAAACACATGTAAGATAAGTTTAAAAAAACACATAAATTCAATTCTGACAACAAGATACAGGTTTTAGAGTGAAAATATGTGGTATTTAAGCACCTTTTTAGAAAAACTCAATGTATGTAGCTCAGTCTCCATCATGTACAATGTGGCCAAACACCTGACGACCGTCCCGGCTCCTCTGGTTGGTATAACACAGAGCATCATATCGAGCACACAGCAAAGTTTGTTAGCAAAGTCAGGCATCTCCAGTTTGATCCGGATGAGACAATGATTTCCTCTGATGTGACCTCTCCTCTCACTTGTGTCCCTGCATCAGGAGCGGTGGAGGAGACTACTGCAGGAGCTAAGCTAAAACTATCACCTGAGCAAATCTGCAAACTGCTGGAAATTAGTTTAAATGCCACATATTTTCAGTTCAGAGGAAATTGCCTTGGGCTCAGCGGTTGCTCCTATTATTGCTAACTTATATATGAAGCAATTTGAATAGAATGCATTGGCCTCTTTTCCGGGCACTCCACCCACGCATTGGTATTGTTATGTCGAATAAAACTGGACTAAAATCAAAGCGCACAATTCAGTACTGCACATGTTAATGCTGTGGAAGCTAACATCAAGTTCACGTGGGAAGAGGCCAAGGAGAACAAATTGGCCTTTTTAGATTGGGCAATAACTATAAGAGAAGACCGGCAAGTCCAGATAGAAGTCTTCAGGAGGCCCACACACACCACGCAATACCTGCTTTTCGATTCACACCACCCACTGCAGCCCAAACTCAGAGTTATTCAAACATTAAAACACAGGGCTCAAGTGGTTCCTACAAGTACAGAGGGAAAAGTGAAAGAAGAAGAACAAGACTTTCTGAAAGCCCTCTCTGCTTGTGGTTATCCAAAATGGGCCTTCAATAGATCTAAGAGAGCTAAAAAACAGGACAACAAAGAATCAGAACTAGGAGAAAAGGTGTAGCTATTCCTTACAGAGCTGGTGTGTCTGAAAAGCTTCAGAGGATTTTCAGACTGCATGAAATCCCGGTCTATTTCAAACCTAGACCTTTAAGACCGAAACGGGTTCAACAAAGAACAAAACCCCGAGCCTCAGACAACGCAATGTGGTCTACTCCATTCAGCGTAGTGAGGACTGCAGTGAGTTTTATATTGGACAAACTAAACAGCCAGTCCATAAAAGAATGTACCGACATCTTTATGAGAGCAGCTCAGGACCCCAATCTGCTGTACATCTCCATCTCAAAGCCACTAACTCTACTTTGAAGATGGTGAGGTACAGATCTTAGCCAAAGACAAGAAATGGTTTAATAGGTAAAAACATGACTTAGCCACAGTTCACAGCAAAACATCTTTTTTTGCTATGGATCATATGTGTGGCTTAATTTCTGATTAGTGCGAAAGGCAAATTATATGCAGGAGCGCTTTTTGTTTCTGTAATTCTTTTGAAGACATTAGCTAAATTACCATGAAATGTTCAGTATTTGTTGGCAGGCTTTAAGAAGACGCTCTTTTTGCTGCTCAGAAACATCCAAACATGTCTACAATTCCTAGCAAAAAATATGTACAAAATAAGGTTGTTGCTAAGGTTCACCAGCTTTTGCAGACAAGAAAAAAGCATCCTGAATTTCAAGGTTTTTGAGGACGTTGGTGATTGTGGTATTTCCGGTCAGGCCACAGGGCATCTGACATATTGTTGAAGTAACTGAGGGTTGACCCGGGACAGACATTTAAGAGTAACCCCAAGCTGACACAGTATTTGTCACAAGTGTCTATTGTGCAAGTCTATACAGTTAGTTCAAAAGCTACGACTGTGATGGAGAGGTTTAGTAGAAGTGTAGTGTAGAAGTGTACGTTTTGTTCTTTTTTTCTGCTAAAGGAAAAATGAAACCAGTTTAGCGCTTGAAGCAAAAAACAACTTGTGCTATATCTGCTAGAACACTGCCCCATACAATTCTTACATTAAAGGTGCACTAAGTAACTTTTCTTGTATCCATGGAGATGTTATTGCCTTGCTTGGCATCTCCCACAGTATGGCATTAAACATCTGTCTCCGTGGAGTAGGTGGCACCACTAGGCCATGTAACAGCTCAGATCTTCAAGGTATTTTTGAGCGATAAAAATGGCATTTGAATGAATGAAGATATATACATTTAAAGTCATACTGTGGAACATTCCAGGCAGAGTAATGACATCTCCATGGAAATTGATTGATAGCCCAAAAACACAAAACTAAGTTCAGTTTAGAGCAGACATGGACAAACTACGGCCCAGGGGCCACACACGGCACTTTGGTCTCATTAATCCGGCCCAACCGAACATGACCAAATTATATTAAAATAGGTGAGGGGAATCCATCAACCTTGTTCAAAGTTTTTCTTCTGTGTTTATTTAAGTGAAATTTAATTATTAAAGTTAAGCAAAGTTAATTATTGATTTAATTAATGCATTTGGAGAACAATTTGTTCAATTATCCTTTCGTGTTCATGTTTTGCTACATGTTACAGGCCAAATCTCTAACATAATATACACATATATATATCCTGCCCCGGACCCTCTGTCAAAATTTGGAACCCATCGTGAGCCCACCCCTGGTTTAGAGTCACCGATGTATATATTTAAACTTAGTACACAGAAGAGTGCATTCACTAAACTGAAACACAACTGTCCTAAACCGGGCTGGACTTATCCCAACAATACCAAATCAGTATATGAAAACATTGTCCATATATTTCAAGATAAGATACTGTTGTTCTTTTTTCTATCACTGTTACATTAACACCTACAGAACACGTACAAACCGACGCCCACTTTGGCAACCCATCACTCATCTCTCCATTTTAGCTTCTATAGCATTCATCATGCTAACATCACAGCCTTCCCACACATGTTAAGAATCCTTAAACGCCAGATAAAAGGCCTCCTGCACCCTTTGATCGCACCCTCTGACATGCATATATACAAACGACATATACATAAGTAATGCTTGCAACCCTTTTCCATAATCGATCATAGGGAATTAGCTTAATGGCGTTTCGCGGAGGATTACACTGGCGTTCCCTCGCATTCCAATCACCCAGGTTTTTATGGTTCCCCTTTGCAGCAGTCAGGCTCCTGTTTAATTGTGTGAACGGAGCAATGAAGCGCTATCTGCTCAGCCTTTGATATGCGCTTATCATTTTAGCCGTTTCGCATTATAAAACAGAAAATTGGCTTTCGAAAAAAAAAATAGAAAGAAAAAAGAAACAACGTCGCCTGATTACTTTTAGAGCAATTAATTTTAAAATAAAGCCATTTCGAAAGGGAAAATAATTAGGACAAGGGAGGACATGCATGAAAAGTGGAGATGTAGATTCGTTTAGTTCAAAAATAATATGTCATTCGGAAAGCGTAGTGGAATTCATTTGGAGATAACTTGGCCTCAAAGTGTCCAAAGCGTTCAGGAAGTAGGGCACTTGGCTCAATGTTCCTTCAACTAGAGTAGACAGACTGACCTACATTCCCTTCAGTTTATCCAGCCGTATTAAGGGGCCCAATTTAAAAGCCTTAAGACTATACTGAAATATATTTGCTTGTTTATTCATTTATATAGGGCTTTTTAGTGTCCCATTTACTTTCCGACTGTACCAGATTTTTTTTTTTTTTTTTTTTTTGCAAAATTTGTCTCATCCCTGCACAGATATATCGTAAAAGCAGCTCTTGAGGTCCGCCTAAGTCTGCATCTAATTACAAAGCATTTTATCATCTGAATATCTGGAAGTGCACGTTAGCATGCTAGTCGTTGTTCGCTTTACTGTCGTCGTCGCGGTGAATAATGAGGATGCTTGGAACGCAGAATAACTTGCAAAATGAACTAGTCTTGATTTTCACACTTTTAAGACGGTTCAGTAAAAAATCTGGTACTGTGCCTTTAAAGTACAAAACGTGGAGTAGTTAAAGTTGTCAGCTGTCTTTACACTATAATGAGGTTTATTGGATTGCAGACAAGTGGTACACAGCTAGCGCATGTTAAGACACACAAACATAATTCAAGGAGAATGAAAAAGGCTAATGATTGTGTGTTGGCAAATAGGTCAGCACACATTGATGTCGGTAATGATTAGAGTAAGGAAAGCGGAGAAAGGCGTAGTGCATATGATAACTGGAAAATCACTGTTCTGTAGTTTAACCGATGTGTCGACGCTTTATTATGTCTGATAAGGAAAGAAGCAAGTAATTGTACAGTTGTCTCTCGCTATATCGCGGTTCTCCTTTTGCGATCTCTTTTTTAGTGTCATTTTTCATGTTTTTTTTGCAGTGTATGAACGTGCATTGTGTTCTGCGTCCTGATTGGCTGAGGGACTATAGACCATTGTCAGTCAACCTCCTCCGTGCCGTGTCTCCTGTACAGTACAGAAAGCATTCAGCCAAATTTACGCAAATGTTCGATCGCAGTGTGACTCTAAAGTGCTGTAGGTTTGCAAGTTTTCTCGCCCGGCAAAACCCACGATGTCGATGAAACGTTCTGCACCGACAAAGCTGCCTACGAAAGTTTGAACTTGGAGAGAAATGTGAGAAAATGTTAATGCCTGTCTGAGAAAAGTGTCTAAAGTGTGTGGTGAGGGGTTTTACAGCAAAAAAAAAAAAAAGAAAAGCTGACTACTTTGCGGATTTAATTTATTGCAGGTTATTTTTTGAATGTAACTCTCATGATAAACGAGGGACCACTGTAACTAATACTTCTCATTGACACCTTAAAGGTATCTCACATTTTTATGGTGTCATTGGGCAAGACACTTCTCCCATCTAGGTCATGTGAATGGGTTTGATCAACATTATAGGCTGCCTTAATCAGGAAAGAGCCATGTCAAATGCAGGTTTTTCTTATAAATCCAATAGTTAGCTGCGGTTCCAGACCCCAAGAGCCTAGTAAGGATATCAACATATAAGCCAAAAAATAAGTTATGACCCGTGGTTGATTGGAGAGTTAAAATTTCGAAGCTAAGAAGGCCATTAATCTCCTGAGAAATGCTTTGAAACAGAAAACTAGCAAAAACGTGACACTTATTGCATTACATTACTACTTCCAGAATGCAATCAGTGTCTCCTAACTACAACTACCATAACCCGGCCGATTCTACGGAGGCCACTAGCTAGTTTTCTCTGACCTTCTTTGTGCAGCACTCTATCCTGGGTCCATTATTTCTTCCTGTCTATTCTCCAAACCACATGAAAGTCCTCCTAAAGTGCAGTGACATATTGTGACTGCTGCCGAGAAGCCCCCATGCTGTTTAACTGCAGGGGTCCCAATACTTGGACTGCGACAACAAAACATTCTGCATCCATTTTGTAATCCGTTTCAAATTGTATCATTTACACAGGCTTAGACCTATAAACAAACACTTTACCCAATCAATCATCAGTTCTTTGATACATTCCGTGTAGGCTGTTAGCATCACTGCCTAATTTAACTTAAGCAGCGTGGGATTGAATTGTCTTTTCCCAGTACGGATATATTATATAAGCAGCTCTTGAGGTCATAAGAGGTAGTAAGTCCGCCGTGTGCTGTCTGGATGTGTTAGTCCCATAATCAGGAAGTCTGTGTCAGCATGCTAGTTGGCAAAATCCAATCTAGTCTCAGAATTGTGGAAAATGATAAGAATAACCTTGGATCACTGTCTTTTTTAAACATTTTTTATTCATTCTCTAAAGGTTGTTAGCGTTACTACCCAGTTTCACTTGTAGGAATGAATTTTGAATGAAGGAATATTAAGTGGATCTGGGCTGTTGACCAGTATCAAGCTGCTACTTCGTTCACACTTGCAGAGTTGGCATATGTGGACCAGCAGGACTACAGGGCGGTCGCCATGGGAGACATTGGCTTCACGGCGACACCAGCACAGTTCAGGTAGTCGTTCATTCATTAAATCACCACAGATAAGGTCAAAAGTCCGAGGGTTAGCTTCCTGCAAGTGATAGATTTGCCAAAGCGCCAAAAATGTAGTAAGAAGATTCTAGTTTGTTCTTGTAGTGCTCTGTGGACAATTTTACGGCAGGATATGGATGTTCTCGATGGGTGGGTTTCTTCAAGTACCTAATTTTGCCTATTAACCCGATCACAAAGTATCCAAATTCCATGTTGTAAAATACTCAATATCATTATTTCAGAAATAATAAAGCATTTTGGATGACTAATCGAAACCTAATCCAGGTGACTACTTTTTGATATTTTTGTTCTTAAATATGCATAGTTGCCTCTCGTTAGACGCTCCTGACCAAGATCTTAACCCATATCTTGAACGGTGACTGAAAGTTGCACTGAAATAGACGTCTGCATCTTTGAAACAATGCACCCGTATGTGGGCTGTAAAGAAAGCGATGGTTGTTAAGTGATGACGCACTCACATCTCATTTCTTATTGCTTTGTTTTTTGACACTGCGCCACAGCGCTTCAAAAAGAACACATAGAAATTCAAACAGCACAGAGAAGCTCCTATTTCATCATTGTCCATGGGAAAAGAGTAAAAGTGGCTTGAATTGTTAAAGTTAAAGCAAGTTAAAGTTATAGGTTGTGTATGGTTAATGATGCCTTTTTAATGCAAGAGCGGTTGGAGTAAAAAAAACAGGAAAATTGTAAATGTGTCCATGGCCCATTGGACGCCTAAGACCTGGAAGCGAGTTTTGAGCAGTGTAACAATCCCATACCTGTGGCATGTTGTCTAAAGTAGGTAAAGATACACTGCCTGGCCAAAAAAAAAAAAGTCAGTACCTGGATTTAACTAAGCAAATAGCAACGAGCCTCCTCCAGTTGGTCAAGTCAAGGTTCAGCAACAGTCTGTGCTCAAAGAATGAGGTCAGCTGACTACCTGAATATACTGAATGACCAGGTTATTCCATCATTTGTTCTTCCCTGATGGCACGGGCATATTCCAAGATGACAATTCCAGGATTCATTGGGCTCAGATAGTGAAAGAGTGGTTCAGGAGCATGAGACATCGTTTTTTACACATGGATCGGCCTCCACAGAGTCCGGACCTTAACCCCATTGAGAATCTTTGGGATGTGCTGGAGAAGCTTTGTGCAGCGTCAGACTCGACCATCATCAATGCAAGATCTTGGTGATAAATGAATGCAACACTGGATGGAAATAAATCTTGTGACACTGCAGAAGCGAAATCGAAACAATGCCACAGTGAAAGCCGTAATCAAAGCTAAAGGTGCTCCAACGAAATATTAGAGTGTGTGACCTTTTTTTTGGTGGTAACTGTTTTTTTTTGGCCAGGCAGTGTATATGCAGGTAAAAATAGCTGGATACATGAATGTGATTAACTGAAGATATCGCTCTTCTCTCTCTCTCTCCACACACACCCCACCTCTGATTGTCTACTCGAGCACATTCATTTGATTTTGATTTGAGATTCATTTAGTTTCAAATCGAGCCCATCTCTGTGTTATAATATCAATCCATGCCTGGCTCCCTCCCTCTAAGCGCGAGGACACCCAGCCCTGTCGTTTCCATTCACACCATTTGCATCGTAATTGCTTCAACTTTTGCCGAGATTATGATTCAGTGGCAAGATAAAGAGAACTGCTAGTTTATATGAATGCTGCTATAATGAGGATGCATTAGTGGAGGTGCATAGTAACCTACTGTAAAATGGGTCGCCTCTCCACAGATGTGACCTGTAATTTGGCTTAGGAGCACCACCTGCTTCTATCAACTGAAATTGAGTTTTAAGTTTAATGTGATACTGTGGAATATATTGGCTAAGATATAACATCTCCATGGAGACAAGCAGGTGGGGTACCCTCCGAGAGAAAGAGTATGCAGTGAGTAATGAGTGGAAGTGCGAAGTGTGGGATGGCCCATTAATTTCCTATTAGATTTTGTAATTTGGCTGGGTTTGCATAACCTCTCCACAGATTTGATTCTTGAGTCTATTTCTTAAATTATTTCTATTTGGCCAAATCTTTAAAGATTTCCTTCTGTTCTGTGCGGTGCATAACTGTTTCTTATCTTATCTACTTACAGAGTGTGTGCCACCTGCTTGTATCCACTGAAATGGAGTTTTCGTCAAAGAGACAAACAGGTGGCGAAATCTTCTATGGAAAAGTTATACAGTGCATCTTTAAGTGTTTGCCCATCAAAAGGGCCATTGTTATATTAGGAATTGTCATTATGAATGAATACTTAAGTCCAATTTATGCAACCAATCCAAAGTAGTATGTGGTAAGCTGCAAAGGCCTATTACACTGCAGTGTTATGGTTAATACATTGAAAATACTGAATACCTTCCAGTATTGATGAATGCATCATTTGTATCAGTTGCCCATTGGTGCTTATTTTTATTTTATTTGTTTAATTACATTTTATTTTATTTTGTTTTTTTTTTTCTTTATTTTCTTTATTTGCATTTTCTTTATTTATTATTATTTTTTTTTTTTTATTTAATTATTATTATATTTTTTTTTTTATTATTTATTTTATTTTTTTATGCAGTTTAATGTAATAGTAACTTGCAGATGTATATATATCATTTTTCACTTTCAAGGCATTCAAAGCACTTTACATCAAGGAACCATCACCCACCAGTGTATATAGACTCTGGGGATGAGGTGGATTAAGTGTCTTGCCCCAAGGACACACACAGCAGCATTCATCTGTGGGAGCTGGATTCGAACCCCCAACCTTCAGATCAGTTTACAAAACACTCAACCAACTGAGCCACTTTCGCCCAGATATCATGTTCACTTGAGTTACTATTGTGCTTAAAACTTGAACTACAATAAATGAAGCAAAGAGTGCAAATAATTTCCAAATATAAGCTTATGTATCAACCCAAAAACTGGTTACCCTTGGCAACCAACATTCCCAGTCCGATCCTTTTGCTGCTAGCATGTCCTAAGGTCTACCATCTCCCCCAAGCAGAGAACAGAGACAAGCCTCGTCATCTCCTATGGCAACCACCTCCTCTGCCACCTCCTCATCTGACTTTTCTCCTTTTTTATTCACTTTTTACACATCCCCGACCTGACATCACCCAAGCTAGAGATGACAACACCCCCTGCCGTAGCATTAGTATCAGAACACCTGTTTGGGAGCATGTGGGTCTTCTAACTGAAATGCCAATATGTATAGAAAGTGTTAGATAAACGAGATGGCTGTGACAGAAATCAAAAAGTGGAAAAGGTGTGAGAGAGAGAGAGGGAGAGAGGTTGTTTATTCATTCATCGTGTGTTAGTGGTTGATGTGCGTGCCTGGAATAGTGTGTTTGTAGAGCAGATGGGTAATACTCTCTCAACTCTGCTTTTCCAGGTTCAAAGGTTGCATTAAAGTGCCACTGTTTTACTTAAAACGAGGAAAATATATTCAGGAAGAGGAAAAGGATTCTGTTCTCAATTTTACAAACAGGCAAAGCTGATAGGTCCCTGAAAAGTCCAGATAAAAGTAACACCGCGTGACCTTTGTGAGGCTGCAGGTCACTACATGATTTCACGGAAGTAAAAAGTTAAACCGTACTGTCCAAGTTTTATGTCATACTGCGGAATTTTATAGCTAAACGAACTACATTCACATGTTTAATGCACAAATCCTGCATATTTAGGCTGAGTTCTGAAAGGACAACGCTCTGTTCCACCTTGTGATGTCATCATGTGGTAATACAGGAAGTTCTCCACTGTGTTTTTAAACTCCACACACCTTCACTAGAATCATTTGGATCATTTCAGCCCTAGAATTGCCAATTTTTACTGAACTGAAGATAAAAGATAGCTGTTGAACTTGAAAACTACTGCTTCAGGACATCACAAGATGGAACACAGCGTTTTGAGATTCGGAGATGTAGACGGACTAATAAACTAGGACTACTCAAAAATGTATGAATGAAACAAAACACAACTCAAGGTATGTTTTTGAGGAGGTAACAACATTCTAACATGGAAGCTCACGAGAGTCAATTTTGTGGAATATAGGACAGTTTTTTTCTCACAAAATTTACTGTAGTTTTATTAAATTTTATCATTCATTCCAGTAAATTATAAAAGCATGACAAAAAACAAGATCTAATGGAGTTAGGTGTGAACCTGCTCAACCTCCGACATAGGTGGAATACAACTTTGGTAGAACAGTAGCTCAGTTGGTAGAGTGATTCCAAGGTTAGAGATTCGACGTCTGTGTAAACCCTCAGTCGTCCAGGTCTGATCCATAACAAAAGACGAAGTTTAAATCTGTCAACTGGACAAATCATTGTAAGAGTAAAGACGTGTCGCTGCTCATCCAAGCCGCTTCTTCACTTGTGGTCAAACTACCCTATGAATTCTGAATAGGCTAGTTTCAGCTGAGGCAGTGTCCACCAGCAATCTGACCAGAACTGAAGAACTTGGATGAGCGGCGAAACGTCTTCACTCCTACGACGATTTTTGTCCAGTTGACAGATTTAAACTTTGTCTTTTGCTATTAGAGATTCGACATTAAACATCATTGGTAGAGTGGTCCGATTCACTGACCCACAGGTTGGCGATGCGATTCCAGCTCCCACAGACGAGTGCATTTGTTGTGTCTTTGTGCAAGACACTTAACCCCACCTCGCCCCCCCAGTGTCTGCGTACACTGGTGTTCGAATGTGTGTGCGAATGGGTGAGCGGGTTCTCGATGTAAAGCGCTTTGAAGAGTGCCTTGAAGATGGAAAAGCGCTGTATAAAAATGTGACCATTTAGAAGATAATATTGGAATGACTGTATTTCCAACCGTCTATTTACAGTGCGAGTTAGTTATTTTGTCAGCATGCTCCTAACTCCCTGCTTTGTATAGCATCTCTCCGCCGTCTCCCTCCTCTTTCCCCCGCGTTTCTGTTTTGCATATTACCTGACACTCTGTAAAGGGAGCGTGCTGCGAGCAGAGGGCAGCTCTTCAAAACCGACTCCAATCTTTTGTGTCTATTCAAATCAACTCAAGGCAGTGTTGCACAGTCAAGCATGAAATAGTGACTAAAGGTATTCTCCATGGGAAAACACTCAAAGGTCACGTATATGGTTCCTTTTGTAATGTTTGGAAACCGGTACGCCTTGACTTTTACATTTTCTCTTTGAATATAAAACCATTTTTGTGTCTGGGGCTGCAGGCGAAGGTTAGGTCATTGAGAAAATTGTAAAAGTTGTTGATCTTTGAGAAACGAGGGGAGGGGAGGCGAGGAATCATTTCTACTCGTGCTTGATTAATTGCGCACTGGCTGCATACGGGGGCCATACCAAATAGAAAGTGTGGGAGAAATTCAGCAGCACATTAAATTAAATATGTGCCGAACAGATTCTAATTTGATCACCAAGCTGTTTCAATTTCATTAGCCTACTCCCTAATGGACTTTCACAGCATATTATTCCATCTAGCACAAATCCCATTCATTGGCTCATTTTTTTTTTTTCCAAATGAGCCCCTCGGCACCCAGGGACCACCCGCTCCACACGCCGCTCACTGAGGTCACACTACTCTCACTTTAATGGACATCCAAGTGTGGAAATTGATTCACTAAAATGCAATCAAACTTCACATGACACCGCCTCCCCGAGTTATTGATTGATTTTGCCTTTTTGAGTTAGAATACTGCGAAATATTACTCAGACTTCTTTTGGCATTGTTTTTTTTATATTTCTTTGACAAACAACACAACTTTTATCAACAGAGAAACAGCTTATCCCTATTTTTGACTTCACTAGTGATAGACTTGCCTGGGATTCAGAATACACACTTCTTCAGTACTTTACGAACATGTGAATCTGGACGTCGGTGAATCAGGAACGTCTCAGAGATAATAAAGGGAAAAAAATATCACAGGAGGCTGAAAAACATGGCGGATTTCTGTAGAATCAATGAGCGAAATGGACGATCATGTTTGACCGGGTGTGAGACGGAACAGAGGACGTTGGCACCGGACTGATATCAATCTCTATAAAAAATACAGAGATATCATTCTGGATTTGCCAGTCAAGTGATGGATGATTCTTGTGATTTCTGTTTCGATCCGATACCAAGTGATACTATGAAATGTATCGCGATGTTGAACCAACACCAGTAGGATCTGTATGAAAATGAATCCTTTGCTTTCCACTTCAGGTTGAACAGATCTAAAAATCTAATGTATGTGCAGATCAAGTACCAATATTTTTGCATGTGAATCAATACTTTTCAATACTTATGTCAGGATTGATACATTCAGATTTTATATCGATCCACCCACACCATTAGCCTCATGATCTCCTCCTCACCTCCACAGTGTCTAGGTCAACAGTGGCTATGGGCAAACTACGGCCCCGGGGCCACACACGGCTCTTTGGGCTTATTAATCCGGCCCGTCAAACATTACCAAATTATATTAATATATCTAAAGGTAAATCTTGTTCAATTTACCTTTTAAACACGTTGTTGATCTTTTGGCACTTGATAAAACTGAATGTGAGTTTTTCTGATGTGCTTATTTAACTGAAATTAAATAGATGCAATAATTTGTACAACCCCTGGTCCACCCCTGGTCTAGGTCCTGGAATCAGATCATAGACTGTATATACTGTATAAATGAACATAGCTAACCTGCTAGCCGCCGTGTACCAAATAGGAAGTGATCTTGGGCTCGCTTCTGGCTCCATCGACTCCAATTAACTTTATATTACAAAACTGTCACCCCTCTTCGTCATTTTGGTCTTAAAATGTCCCTATTAACCCGCTCTACGTGACCCTAGTATCGTTATTTCACTATTGTGTCCCTAAACCAAGATATGAACATTACTAACAGACAAATATTTTCCCGAGATCACGTTTGAGCATATAACCGCTCGCCTCAACGATCTTCATTTGACTAGAGCCTGACGCTATGGGCGACGTCACGCTCACTTATACAGTCTATGGATAAGATATTTCAACCACACTCCTACTTCCCTTTTTGACACCGGTTGACAATTCCACCAAACTTTTTTTTTAACATGAAACTATTCACTGAACACACTTTTCAGATTCGTTTGCATGTGGCAATATAAGACTTGAAGCGCGTTGAAGCAGCAGGTTGGTAAAATGGAAACAGTTTGTGCTTTACCTTGTTCCAGAGCGTCAGGGAGCTTATAATTAACTCTGAGTCTGTAATTATTTCAGCTGTGCAGTTTACACATAGTACATTTAAAACACTCCATTTGTGACATTTGTTTTTATCTGTTGACACTGTGTAATAACAGGTTAGAATAAAGTGATCTTCAGTTGTGTTTTTTATCATATAATTAAATGAAAAGTACTTATTGCTTTCAGCTGTCTGCATGAATATGAAAACTAAAGTCACAGTTACAAATCCTTATTGAAAATGCCTGTAGTACATCATGTTCTTCACATCAGTAACTTCAGCACAGAACTGGAGTCTAAAGGAAAACATGTCTGACATATTGTGACAAGCGAGAAAAATATAAGAGTTGAGGTCTTTTCATTTGTCTGGGGTAGACACGCAAACATATGTAAGAATCGTGCTGTTTTTCAGTGAAGACTTGGCAATAAAACTGTTAAAAAAAGACCTATTACGCAAAACTGACCATGTTATAGTTGTTTTCCTTTTCATTTACCCTCTCACAGTTGTATTTGGAGTGATTTGTGCATGTTTAAGCAATCTTTAATCGCTTATTTTCAAGACGCCATATTGCGATCAATCCCCGTTTTGACCTCCACCGGCAGACGCCCTTCGTTCTATAATTTTATTTTCTTTATCAGTGATACATGTCGGATTCAGCGGTATCGCGAAAAAGCTCTTCTTCTCTGCTTTAGCGCGATGTGTAGCTGTTCGTAGGAGGGGCCGACGACTTCGTGACTTGTTGTGACGTCGTTTAAGGCGACGTCTGCTCCCATTGGGCACTGCAGTTTTCTAACGAGGAAGTCAGCGGATTTGCTTCTTTTATCAAACAGTTTTAGATGAATATTGTGATTTAAAATGTACAAATTATAACATAATGATATAGAAGAATATGTATATAATGTAGCTCAGGGCAGTGTGCAGTTCTAGCTTTTCGGGAAGGTCAGAACTACCGACCGAAAGTGTTTTTTTCATGGCCGATGCCGATTGTTTCGAATAAATACCGATGGCCGTTAAGCTTTGCCAATATTCTTGAACCGATTTTGATTATTCGTCAACTCATATAATTTAGATTTACTGCAAACTGACCCACAGCCTTTTTTTTTTTTTTTTTTTTTTTTATTTAACCACAAACCTTTAAGCGAGAAATATATCACATTTAGTGCAGTTGTGTCTTCGTATTAAAGTGTTAAAATAAAGCTTTGTGTGTATGTTCTAAGCAGCAAATCGACCAGAAGCACAGTCTGTCTTCTTTAAAGAGGGGGTATTATGCAAAGTTGTCTTTTTGGAGCTTTCTGTCATGCTGTAACGTGTTTCCTTATCAAAAACATGTCTAAAGTGGTTTTGTGTGTCATCCATTTATGTTTGAGAATAATCAATTAATACTCTATATATGTGTAATAATATGCCCTCTTCAACCTTCAACAAGCAATTGCGTGATAGTGTTGGCAGTGTTAGTGCACTATGTAACTTCTCTGGAGATCCACCACCTACTTACGTGGAGATGTTATTGCTTTGTCTGGAATGTTACAAACTATGGCATTAAAGATTCTCTGGAGAACAGGTGATGCCACTACAGCCCAAAATTGTTGGATTGGAAATAAAAACTCATGTACTTTAATGAATTCAGTATAGATGCACTTATACCACACTGTGAAACATCAAGGCAAAGTATAACGTCTCCATGGAGACAAGCACGTGGCATACACTGCACCAGAAAGGTTACATAATACAGCTTTAACATTGCTTGCTAACTACGATGCACTGTGCACTTTATAGAGAGAGGCTGGAGACGGATAAAAATCACTTGGGTACAGCATGTAGAAGGTTCTTTCAGGGACAATGGCCTTAACTCCCACAATGCACTGGGACAGTAAAGTACGGCGACTGGCCATGATTAGGATCTGTGCAGCGTCAGTGCTCCCAGCCTCTCCCCAAAATAAAAAAAAAACACCTGAAAATGATGGTACGGAGCCAGGAGAGGCCTCTGTGGTAACTTTGATAAATGTTTTCGCCATCCCGTCCGCCATTAGTGTCAGGGCAAGTTACAGCCACAAGAGCGGACAAACAGGAAATAGAGAAAGAGCGCCTGTAAATAATTGATAAGGCTGACCCGGCCCGATTCATATTCTGCGGCAAAGGATCAAACGCACTGAATTTGACATTGAGCCCACACGTAGGAGTCAAAGCTATTACCTTTACTTTTTCCTCTGCAACATTACCACCACCACCGCTGGCCGCTATAGCGCTAATATTAAAAATGCAATGACTTTTCCCCTTCCAGTTTGGTGGTAATGCTAGCTGGCACTCTTGAGCATTAACCAACTGGCTAATGGACTTAGCGATTACCCGTAGCAAGCTAGGAAGGCGAGGCTAGCGTTTTGGGGAAGCCATTTTGTTCTTGTCCATTCGCCGAAGCAGCTCCAATGCCCCAAGGTGTAAAATACAAGTTATGTTTTGAGCGCTGGGTTCTTTTAGGAGCAATCAATATTTAATTGGCGCCAAGCTCGTGTCTCTCGCAACTGTTCCATTACCGTAAGTCTGACAAGGGAGAGTAAATGATTAAAAGGTTTTCACAGTATTTTGGTTACGTTTCTGAATAGTGCATTAGGATTGACACTGTATGAAAAAGTAGAAACGTGTCGGTGGTCACGTGGGCGTATCTGTTTCCAATGGAAGGTCCGAGTCCGTCATGAGCGCTTCTCCATCAGCGCAGACGGTCGATGGCGAGATGTACGTCAAATAGTGTTTTATTCAAAGGGCTTTAAATATGGATGTAGTGATGCTCTTAAAGGGAAGGACAAGGCTGAGTCACTTTTGGGATTTAGTTTAGTCCAAACCCCAGGGGAGAGGCTGCTTTTCACGTACATCAAATTATATGTCGATGTTTACTAAATCAAAGTTGAAAATGTGTTTTAAGTAGCCAATTAAATATTTGAACTTTAAGCTATAAATTCACAGGATTAATGGTGTGATTTGCATTTAAACTGAAAACATTTGCACAAGGATTTCCAGTTATCCATAAAGTCACCCACAATTTTGGCATAAAATAGTGAATCCATCATATGAATTAACTTCATACAACAGCAATAACTCTTTACCTGATTTTACTGTCTTAAAAAAAACTTATTCCTCTTTCTTTCAATTTCCAGCATCTTCCAACAACTAGCTGGCTAACACCACACCGGGATAAAATGCCGTGGAGGATAAAAATGCTTATTAGGTGTAGAATTACTGGGCCAAAACGCATTTTATTTTAATGAATTAATTAATTAATCATTGGATTTATATAGCGCCTTTCATGACACCCAAAGCGCTTTACGGTGCATTATCAATTTACTCCATACTTAGTGGTATGGAGTATATCATAATCAGTACTTTTTCATAATCAGTACTTTTTACAGCAAATGTGAGTAAATCTACCAATATAACTTAAAACACATCGCATGGCATTGTCACACAGACCTAATATTAATATTTCAAGCCTTATTTAAAGGTTTAAAGGTTTATGTTAAATGCACCATCGAAATTATCCGCTGTATTAACACTGGTTTGTGGCCCTCTGTGTTGAATATTTTTCAAGATATGGCCCTCGGTGAATAGAGTTTGGGCGCCCCTGTCATAGACAATGTGGATGAAGTTTCTTGCCTAAGGACACAACAGTTTATGCCACTGGCGCCCCACTGTGGAACCTGGTACTTTATTAGCTTACATGAAAAAAAACTGAATACAACTCCTTTTAAATTACACAAAACGTATTAAAAAGACCCTGTCATTATAACACATGTACATAAACTCATTCTTCAATGGGGCTTATTCTCATCTTGCCTCTGGTATATGCAAAACCCTACTTTACATACAACTGCCTGTTCCACATTCACTAAAGCATGACTTAGACTTCATGCCTGCAGTGTGATGAGATATTCGCCCTCTTTTTCCCGACTAAAACGTTAGCCAGCCATTTCCAAACCATTTGCATAAGGACATGTTATGTGTTGTAGAGACTGATCTGTTTAATTTATTGAGGGAATAGAGACATGCTTTGTGTAATTAGTGCCATGAATTTCACCATCAGCGTTACACTTTTCCTCGACCACAACAAATGCGTATGTCGCGCCCTGGGCCTGTCGGGTAATGAGTACATGGCACGAGAAAAGAAAAGATGATTGTGGAACTAAAAGGCCTTCGCATACACACAGCTCCCAGCATTCAACTACTAGTTTGCATTGTACAAGAAGCAGTTAACTTTAATGTGCTTGTTATTGTCCAAAGAGTACCAAGGCCCAAAACTGGAGTCGGTTGTAGTAATTTGTGTTTCTGAAATACTCAGTAAGATAAAAATGTACAGTTTAAAAGTTTATTTTAAATGCTGCACATGTCAAAGTAGGTAAAGACGCCAAGAAGAGTAGTTCAACCTTATAGTAGGTACAGCTAATGGGGATCCTAATGAATAAAGAAATAAAATTACATTGTGCAACTTTGTCACTTGCATGATGGAAATAGGTGGAAAGTTTAAACCATACTTCAGAATTTCCATGAAAATACATTATGTTTTGTACCATAGTGTGGATTTTGTTTTTATAGCCAAAGGAACAACATTTCCATAGAGACTAGTAACTAGAGGCTCTCCTCCAGGCCAAATAAGGTTGGAAATGCAAGCCCGAGTCAGAACATATTTTTTTTGTGTGTTTTCAATGCGATAGAAACATCCAAAATAAACAAAACAAAACTGAGTTATTCTATTTTTTTAAATTATTTTTATTTTATTTATTTATTTATTTATTTAATTTTTTTTGGTTAAAACTGGAGTTTTAAGAGATTTTTGAGAGATCCTTTAAAATAATTATTGGTCTTCGATATTGGCTCATGTGTCTGTTCATATCAATGCTGTTTTAATGCATTTTGGTGACATTTAACATTTCTATGATGAGTTAGTAAAAAAAAAGTAGCACACAATGGAATACCAAACCCGTCTTAAATGCAAATCCAGGTAATTACCTTGTGACCTATGCCATATACTGACAAAGATTCAACAGTAACAACAACCTGCATCCTCCCTGACAGCTACAAATCACTGCTCCGCCCACGAGTTATCTTTGTCAATTACCGACAATAAATGACTTTGGCACAGAGGGAAGGCCAGGTGCATCAATCCAACGCACCTCACGACGCCCAATAGCCTCTCCTCTTATTGATCCCAGGCAGCTCCCACCATATAGTTTTGATGGCCGTCGACCACAAGAAGCTAACCGGAGCGCAGATGTCAGATGAAAAGAAAGGATATGTAACCCAAACTCTCGCCAAGGGACACGTTCACATTCTTGATATCAGATCTTACCCCCTTCACATGTGAGACTTTATATAGATCCCAGTACGACTACACCCCATCCCGGAGCAGATTCTTGCCAAGGCTTGATTGCAATGCTATACCGTATGTGAAGGAAAGAAAAAGCTTCTTTGATACAATTCTCTGACCTCAAAGTATCTTTAGTGTTCCTGTACATGTACGCGCCACTTAAGGCTGCTGGGTAATTTATCCCTCCAGTCTGCAGAAGTCTTTGTCAGCTGTTATCCCCTACTGAGCTAAAATGCTAATTTCAAACCCGTTGAATAAAAGAGCTTATAGAAATGCTTATGTATTTATGTGGTAAAGCAAAATGGTTAGAAATATATTGTATTCAACTACGTTCATTCTTTTTGGTTTGAGCCCAGTTTCGTCATCTTTAGACTCGGTCCATTATTACTTTAATGTTTGTGTTAAATTTAGAAACTAGAATGTTATTTGATTTGGTGTTTGTGCCAAAAGCCCTTTGTTGCAGCCAATCACATGCTGTGACCAGAGTGGGCAATCTGAGTGAACTGTTTTGTCCCCATATATGAAAAAAAAATACACAATAAAAACACCTAAAATTTTGAGGTTTGGTGAGATTCGAACTGCTAATCCTCGTTGGCAGGTGAAGTCTTGTGCAAAATTGACTCTTATGAGCTTTAAAGCATGTTATGATGTTGGTACCTCATCAAAAACATATCTGGAGATGTGTATTGTTTCATTCACACATGTTTGAGTAATCCGGCTTTATTAGTCTGTCGATATTTCCAAAGCTCAAAATGCTCCATTTCACCTTCTGATGTCATGAAGTGGTAGTTTTCAAGTTACAGCTGCTTTTACCTTTTATTTAGTAAAGATTATAAATTCAATAGTTGAAATTATCCAAATGATTCTAGTGAAGGTGTATGGAGTTTAAAAACACAATGGAGCTCTTAATGACATCATAAGGTGGAACAGAGTGTTTTCCATTTGAGAGAAGCCTAAATATGCAGGGTTTGTGTGTTAAATGTGTGAATGAAAGAAACACAACTCCAGGTCTGTTTGTGATGAGGAAACAACATTAGAACATAGATATAGTGGCTTAAAGGGACATATTATTTCATTTTCTGATCTAAATAGTGATTAAAATTGACCAAAATGCCGTTTTTGAAACATATTAAACACCAAACACTTCAAAAGAGAGCTCAATCCAACCTTGTATGTGTAACTTTTCAGATCTTGTTGGACATGTCATTGTCTCTCCTTGGGCATGTCATCGTCTCTCCTTGGACGTGTCATTGTCTCTCCTTGGACGTGTCATTGTCTCTCCTTGTACGTCTCTTCGTCTCTCCTTGGACGTGTCATTGTCTCTTCTTGGACGTGTCATCGTCTCTCCTTGTACGTCTCTTCGTCTCTCCTTGGACATGTCATCGTCTCTCCTTGGACATGTCATCGTCTCTCCTTGGACGTGTCATTGTCTCTCCTTGGACGTGTCATTGTCTCTCCTTGGACGTGTCATCGTCTCTCCTTGGACGTGTCATCGTCTCTCCTTGGACGTGTCATTGTCTCTCCTTGGACGTGTCATTGTCTCTCCTTGGACGTGTCATTGTCTCTCCTTGGACGTGTCATCGTCTCTCCTTGGACATGTCATTGTCTCTCCTTGGGCATGTCATCGTCTCTCCTTGGGCATGTCATCGTCTCCTTGGACATGTCATCGTCTCTCCTTGGGCGTGTCATCGTCTCTCCTTGGACATGTCATTGTCTCTCCTTGGACGTGTCATTGTCTCTCCTTGGACATGTCATCGTCTCTCCTTGGGACATGTCATTGTCTCTCCTTGAAATGTCATTGTCTCTCCTTGGACGTGTCATTGTCTCTCCTTGGACGTGTCATTGTGTCTCCTTGGTCGTGTCATTGTCTCTCCTTGGACATGTCATTGTCTCTCCTTGGGCCTGTCATTGTCTCTCCTTGGACGTGTCATTGTCTCTCCTTGGACATGTCATCGTCTCTCCTTGGACATGTCATCGTCTCTCCTTGGACATGTCATCGTCTCTCCTTGGACGTGTCATCGTCTCTCCTTGGACGTGTCATCGTCTCTCCTTGGACGTGTCATTGTCTCTCCTTGGACGTGTCATCGTCTCTCCTTGGACGTGTCATCGTCTCTCCTTGGACGTGTCATTGTCTCTCCTTGGACGTGTCATCGTCTCTCCTTGGACGTGTCATCGTCTCTCCTTGGGCATGTCATTGTCTCCTTGGGCGTGTCATCGTCTCTCCTTGGACGTGTCATTCTCTCCTTGGACATGTCATCGTCTCTCCTTGGGCATGTCATCGTCTCTCCTTGGACATGTCATCGTCTCTCCTTGGACATGTCATCGTCTCTCCTTGGACGTGTCATCGTCTCTCCTTGGAAATGTCATTGTCTCTCCTTGGAAATGTCATTGTCTCTCCTTGGACGTGTCATTGTCTCTCCTTGGACGTGTCATTGTCTCTCCTTGGACGTGTCATTGTGTGTCTCTTGGTCGTGTCATTGTCTCTCCTTGGACATGTCATTGTCTCTCCTTGGGCCTGTCATTGTCTCTCCTTGGACGTGTCATCGTCTCTCTCTTGGACGTGTCATCGTCTCTCCTTGGACGTGTCATTGTCTCTCCTTGGGCGTGTCATCGTCTCTCCTTGGACGTGTCATTGTCTCTCCTTGGACATGTCATCGTCTCTCCTTGGGCATGTCATCGTCTCTCCTTGGACATGTCATCGTCTCTCCTTGGACGTGTCATCGTCTCTCCTTGGACGTGTCATCGTCTCTCCTTGGACGTGTCATCGTCTCTCCTTGGACGTGTCATCGTCTCTCCTTGGACGTGTCATTGTCTCTCCTTGGACGTGTCATTGTCTCTCCTTGGACGTGTCATCGTCTCTCCTTGGACGTGTCATCGTCTCTCCTTTGACGTGTCATCGTCTCTCCTTGGACATGTCATCGTCTCTCCTTGGGCATGTCATCTTGGTCTCCTTGGACGTGTCATCGTCTCTCCTTGGACATGTCATCGTCTCTCCTTGGGCATGTCATCGTCTCCTTGGACGTGTCATCGTCTCTCTCCTTGGGCGTGTCATCGTCTCTCCTTGGACATGTCATTGTCTCTCCTTGGACATCTCATTGTCTCGCTTGGAATTGCACTCAATGTATCTATATCCATGGCAACGATAAGCAGACTGTATGCAGGATGCCTTATGTAATGATTTTATCTGGCCAGAGTACATCATCTTTAATTCCATACTGTTGAACATTCATGGCATCGCTTAAACATCTCAATGGACACGCAGGAAAGTTATAAAGCCCATCTTTCTGTCGTGATATAATAGTAGTCATATCGTAGTCTGTTGTGATGACTATAGTCCTGGCTCGTCTCCTGTCTGGCCGGCCTGATGGCTTGTCTGCAGGAGTGGCCCACCCTCTCCTCTGACTGATTCTCTCTCTCCAAGCCGCGGGCGCTCTGTGTCGGAGCATTGATCGCTGCTGAATTGGATTGCAGCGCAGCCTGATTACTGATGTCAGTGTGTGGCAAATCACGTGGGACCCCCGAAAGCTCCGCGTGCCAAGGCAGAGGAGGAGAGGCAGAAGAAGAAGAGGAGGAGGAGAAGAAAGCGAGAGAAAATGGGAAGGGTAGAGGAAGACGAGTGGAGAGGGGGAGGGAAGTTAAGAGGTTCATTTATCAGGCTTAGATTTCCCCGAGCATGATAAAAGGCTACGTTGCCCACACGTACTGTAGTTGAGATGACGCACAAACAAACGCCTAATATAATCTGGTTCTATTCCTGTAAACTGCGCCTGATTAGAGCTCAGCTGAGTGTGAGGGAACGCTGTGTATAGGACTTGTGCTGTGAAGTTTCTCTGTTGGTATAATTTTTCTTCAGAGAGATGGTTTTGAATTGGAAAAAAGAATTAAAGCAGCAGTGCCAGGTAATGAAATGCATCTCAGAAAAGTTAGAGTTTACTAAAGCTTCATGTAATATAACCATAGACTGTATAAAGAAGTGGACTAAGTCGGCGTGACGGCACCCATAGCGTTCGGCTTCGGTCAAATGACGCTCATTGAGGCTAGCGGTTATACGGGCGAATTAGGAGTCGATTTCCACATTTGAATTATGACCGACCTAGTATCATAGCAACCAAAGAGCCAATCCGGAGTGAGGCTGTTGAAGGTAATACCACTTCTCGCCGACACACCGTTAGTTTAGCACAGAGCAGGCGCTTAGCAACGCTGTCAATCAAACCTGTTGTTAACGGTAGCAAGAGTGACCTCGGGAAAAGGAGACACCTGATTTGTCAGTTAATAATGTTTATATCTTGAAACAAAGTAGCGAAATAAAACATCAGGATCATGTAGAGTAGGTTAAAACAAACATTTTAAGACCAAAATGACACAGCTCACTGCAGGAGTTACAGAAAGAGGGGTGACTGTTTTTCAATGTAAAATGAATTGAAGCCAGAGTCGATGGAGCCGGAAGTGCGCCCATGATCACTTGCCATTCGGAACGTGGCGGATAGCAGGTTAGCTATGTCCATTTACAAATATATATACAGTCTATGAATATAACTGAATTTGTGAGAGAAAATATCCCCCCCACGTGTTCACCTTATTTCAGAAGTTGCCGTGGGTGGCACCATCATCATTCAGGTTGTATTATTTAGCATGATCTTGACAGCAAATATGGGGACTACAGAGCTGTTTTGAAGCCTCTCAGAGAAGCGGTGCAGTGTTGACTTGTTGGTCACATAAACATAAAACATTTTGAACAAGTCAACCTACTTTATATCTGATTTTAGCAGCAAAACTTTCTTAAATTCTCCATTGAAATTAATGGGATTCCTGTTTAACTAGAAGTGCCACCGTAAAGAAAGTTCGATTTAGTAGCACTTGGAGGCAAAAGTGGGCGGGGCGGAATAAGGTCAATACAGCATGTTAATGGGTAAAAAGTTTGATGAAAAGTAGGACTGTTGCCATAGCAATTAAAAATAGTTGGTGTATTAAAAAAATGTGTAGGAGGATTTTTTTCTATTGTGCATGTTTTAGGTGCCACGAAGCACTGCAAATATACTCTCCAACCTCTTGTATAAAATGACAGCTAAAAAGACTCATTATGGAACTTTCCTGACCTATTCCATGTCTAAATTGGAGATGTTATTCATTTGCCTAGAAGTTCTCAGAAAGGTGTAGGAAGAATTACGTTAAAAGGCGGTTTATATGTGGCTGTTGGTTCTGCTGCGGCGGCGGATTGGATTAAAGCTGTACCAATTCAGTGTCATGAGTATGCGCCCTCTACTGTTCACACTTCCATCGTTTACTTTCATAGCTGAGTGATTGTTTGGGGACTTCACGATGACACCCATAAAACCGCTGCTTTGCCACAAGGTTACACTGATGTGACTTTGTTTGTGTTCCCAGCGCATATCTCCGCCAATTCAAGTGCCAGTCTGAAAGTGAATCTCTGCGCTTCATTTGTTTACGCCCGGAATAGCGGCCATCATCTTTTCCACTAAGGGAACAATAGCCATTTCTGCCCCCCCTCCGCTCGGGAGACTATGAAGTGCCTACCCGCCTCAAGAGCGACAGGCCAATAAAAAACGTAATTGGATCTGTCAGTCAAACGTCGGCGGTAGTACGAGAGTGGGCAGGCGGGAGGATGGACAACAAGCTAGCACCATGTTCTCTTTATGCACGAGGCATGCGGGGAAGTTACATACAGTGGACTGGCAGCAGGTGGTTCTAATCAATAGACCCAACTGTGAGTAAGAGGAGCATGTGGAGTTTTATAGGAAAGTAAGACGTATTCTTTTGGAGAGTGAAGCAAACCAAAACTCCAGATGCAATTGTGAGTGACCTTCACATAACACCAGATCAATGAAAGTAGATAAGATATTTCCATTTCGTGTAAGGACTGGCCAACTGAAACTCCAAATGTGCACTGATAAGTTCAAGTTAAATTGAATATTTGACTAACACAGTGTTTAAAATGTATGATGTATGACAGTCGCTCTCAGTAGAATCCATCCATCCATTTTCTTCCGCTTATCTGGGGCGGGGTCGTGGGGGCAGCAGTCTAAGCAGGGACTCACAGACTTCCCTCACCCCAGACACGTCCTCCAGCTCCTCCGGTGGGACCCCAAGGCGTTCCCAGGCCAGCCGAGAGACATAGTCCCTCCAGTGTGTCCCGGGTCTTCCGCGGGGCCTCCTCCCAGTGGGACATGCCCAGAACACCTCCCTGGGAAGGCGTCCAGGAGGCATCCTGAACAGATGCCCGAGCCACCTCAGCTGGCTCTTCTTGACCTGTAGGAGCAGTGGCTCTACTTTGCGCTCCTCCCGTGTGACTGAGCTCATCACCCTATCTCTAAGGGAGCGCCCAGCCACCCTACAGAGGAAACCCATTTCGGCCGCTTGTTTTAGCAATCTTGTCCTTTCGGTCATTACCCAGAGCTCGTGACCATAGGTGAGGGTAGGAACGTAGATTGATCGGTAAATCGAGAGCTTCGCCTTTCGACTCAGCTCCTTCTTTACCACAACAGACCGATACAGCGACCGCATCACTGCAGATGCTGCACCGATCCGCCTGTTGGTAGAATATTTGTCAATTGATCCAGTGATGTCCATGTCGATGATGCTCTCGACATGAACATCATTGGTTGAGCGGTCCTATTCACTGACCCACAGGTTGGTGATGTGATTCTAGCTCCCACAGATGAATGCTGTTGTTGTGTCCTTGAGCATGACACTGGTGTGTGAATGGATGAGTGGTTCCTTGATGTAAAGCTCTTTGAGTGTCTTAAAGGGGAAAAAACTCTATATAAAAATGTGACCACTTACCATTTTACCATGATGGGGACAGTTTCATCTCATCATAATCATTAAACTGAAAAATAGCTCGGCATAGTCTCCCTGTTTTATGGTGACCTACTTTTTTACAACAACTTTAACTATGAAATCAAAAAGAGAGTGATTCCAATTTTGGATTTTATTATTAATCGGCCTGGACGTCCCACTCACTTTCATTGTTTTAACATTACCTTAAAGTAGGAATAAAATGCACAGTTGACTTTTACGAGTGTTTAACTATAGCTATAATGATCCTCCCACACCATAAGCTAACACAATGTTGTATTTTGAGTTATTTTTGCATGTTTGAATAATCCTGCCTTATCCAGCAAATCGTGACCACAGCTCTGGCATTATCAATGGTGGAAGAAGTAATCATCTTTGTTACATATGTAAAGGTACAGATACCAGAGTGAACAAATACTCAAGTAAAAGTATCACATGAAAAACTCTACTTAGATAAACGTAGTAAAGTACCTGTTTAAAAATGTACTTAAAGAGTAAAAGTAAACATATTCCCCAGATTTTGAGGTCTTATAAATCTTCAAATGTAGTGATTTTGATAAAGATTTGTGCTGAAATTTGTTCAACAGAAACAAGTGAATAGATTTTTTTCCCCCCTTTTTGCTCAAACTATGAATGTGTTAAAAATAAACCTCTCGGCTTTTCCAGCAGGTTTCAAGCTATTATATATATATAAAATACTTTTATTTTTCAGTCCTGTTCACAAAAGTAGTGGAGTAGAAAGTACAGATACTGCTCTCAAATGTAATTAAGTAAAAGTAAAAAGTATCCACTCGAAAAGTAAAGTACAGAGACCTACATTTTTAACTTGAGTACAGTATTTTACTACTTTTGCTTTGTTACGCTCCACCACTGGTCATTATAGATAAATATAGCACTTTATAAAGAACAAAGTAAAATAATATCTTGGTTTTGTCATAGAATTAAACTAAAAACAGACAAGCCCATTATATCACTTATTCTCCCGCCCGTGACACACTTTTAACTTCAGACCACAGTTGATAATTGGATCTAACTTCACTAGTTACAAAGCTGCACAATATTGTTTTGTTGTTGGTAATGACTCAAGAAGGACGAGCCTCTACCTTTGTCGGTCCCTATTAGAGGGTCACTCATCAGGCTTTGATGCTTCTGAAGGCTCCCAAGGTCACGCTGGAGCTTCAGGTTTGATGTCCTCCATGTGCTTCACGGGACATGTTGTGTTTTTATTACATGGACAGGTCCTTTCATTAGCTCGAAAGGGCGAAGGATGCTTTCGTAGTATTTTTCACGGTACGCCAAGCACCAAGTCACATTAAATTATAACCTCTCTTACCTTAAGCCTGCAAAGATACACACTTTATACTAGGCTAAATAAGCTGACGCTTTTTTTTTTTTTTTTCTCGCAGATCTAATTTTAATGTCAACTCTTGAATTAAATGTGTATTAGCATACTCGGGAGATGCTAAGTGCTAATTCTCGTACTAGGCGTCCACTTGCAGCCCTAGCTAGGCTTTTAGAAGATGGATTTTTCATGTCTTCGCTCACATCACTGTTACATTATTAGCCAACTAACTTCATACATTCATGAATCATGGTCACATTTCTTTTTTATTCGTTCTATGTGTGAATCTATGGCTAGATATAGAATTGAGCTAGTGTAATCCCTCATTCATCCAAGAGTGATCCAAGGTTAAAAATTTCAAAGGTAGTCATCTGAACGCCGTTTTTTGCAATCACGTCAGATGCGTTTTCAATTTGACGGTGGTGGTTTGACACATTAGGATTGACTTATATCAGTTTTTTTGTACATTCTGTATGTAGAAGTAATCGGGCAAAAAGGCGACATGGGTCAAATATAATAATCAAATATAAAATTTCCAGTTTTAAAATGCTTAAATGAGACATATTGTGTTTGTTTTTGCTGTAAAGTTGTAATCTATGACACCCGTGAATCATAATATTATAATTTGGACATTTTAAATCGCAATATTGATCTCTTTTTCCAACTGTTTTCAAGAAGGAAGGTCTCAGGAGATGATCTAGGACAGTTATCCACCAACACTTTCTGTTGGTTAGATACGTTCTCATGTTCCGCCCTGAGAGGCAACTGCTGCTGTGATTTTTGGGCTTTACAAAAATACATTGAATTGAACTGAATTAAAACAATTTAAAAAAATAAACAAATTCGCTAACTTCTGCATGAGAAAATCACGTTGCCCAATGGGAGCTGACATCGCCATATTGAAGAAATTGAAAAACGAATTAAGTACAGAGCAGGTGAAAACGAGGGTCGATCGGCAATTTGGCAATATTAAAGATTGCTCGAGCATGCACAAAACACTCTGAATACAACTTCGAGAGGGTAAATGAGACGGGGAAACGACTATAACATGATTAAAAGCTGCTTTAAGTTTTACACGGGTTAAGTTTGCATCAGTTTCTTCTAGCACCAATATAGAACTCTGTGAGCTTAAACTGCCCCCCCTTGGGAATAAATGGTTAGATTGTTCGGCTGATTCAAAAATTGTACTTGTAGCCTACATTTTATCAAGTTAATTGTATTGTCAAACTATATTTTAAATGCGTTCAACTTTTTCGGTAAGTCCATAGTACACAGCTGAGAATGTATTCCTCTTGAAGAAGTGTTTGTTATACTGCGTACTTTCATTCTCTGACCTAAATAGACTCTCCTCGCCGGTCTTGACCCAGCGTCGGAGACTTGATAAAAAGGGTTTGTAGAGTTAGACTGTAGAGTATACAGTCACTGCACGACTCCGGTGGGCCATAAATCACAGTATTTATCATGTATTGTGGACAACTTTCTACTTCTTTAAGGGGAAGAAATATTGCCCTCCCTGAATATACTGTCCTCACCTTACTCTAAATATACATCGCTCTTAAAATGCAAAGAAACAAAAACGTCAAGGTATTAAGAGATGGTTTGTGTTGCAGTTTTCTGGCTGTGCACTTCCGTATACTATAAAAGTTGATTTAAAACTTAATATTTGTCTTCCATTGATCGCAGAAGATTCGTTTTTATTGGCTTGCGGCAAAAATGTGCAACAAAAGCACTCGGCGAAATGCTTCTAAGGTCCAAGCTCTCGAAAAAGTTTGTGTAATTGTGGTCTGTAGTCAAACTTTATAGGATATAGGGATAGAACTGCAAGAGAAATTTGCCTATAATTTAGTTCAGTCAGTTCTTACTTTGTAGAACCAGCTAAGTCATGCAAAAGATGCGACTTTCGACTTTGGGTTAGGCCTGTGTCATATATTACACAAAATGGATTCTTGAGAGCCATGCGAGAATACATTTACCTCATCAAAAACATACCTGGAGTTTTGTTTTACTCATACATATCGTAATAATCCTATCATTAGTCTATTCACATCTCCAAAGCTGAGAATGCTCTGTTTCACCTTCTGATGTCATGTAGTGGTAGTTTTCAAGTTAAAAGCTTTTACCTTTTACCTTTTGTTCAGGAAACATCGGCAATTCCAGGTCTGAAATCACTGAAATTATTCTAGTGAGGGCGTATGGAGTTTAAAAATAATACAGGAGCACTTCCTGTATGACCACATGACATCACAAGGTGGAGCAGTTGAACAAACCTTAAACCAAGGTACTAAAGATAGCTAAACGTGGCCAACTAAGGCCCAGTATGATCGACACATGTTGTTTGTGCTATTAAATATCTCTTATGATCATTATTTATTCTTCCTCATTTGATTTTGTCATAAAATTCTTGCTTGTGGATTTTAAAAGAGGTAACTTTATTTGTTAGACTCAGCTCCACCGCTCAAATCGCCATGCCTCGCCTCTAAAACCTTTTCCTTGTAACGCCTACACGTCCCATGAGCACTTGGGCTATAAAACTACATGACCCGCTTGTAAAAATTAGTGGGGCCACTGCTAGCAGGACGAAGGAACAGCGGCAAAGATTTATGGATTAGGTTAGTGGCTTTAGCATGCTTATTGAAACATATGGTGTTGTGGCGTTCGTGAGAGCTCGTAGAAAAGGCTTATGTCATGTTAGTTTTGCAGTGACAGGATGCAGGGGACATTACTCATCATTACAAACAGCGTTGGCAGCATGGTCGCGTCACATTATGGAGGTATAATGAAGCGTAGCATTCTAGCCTCCGCAGGTTGGAGAGAATAGCTTACCATTAGCACAGGTCGGAAGCAGCCATGTGCGACGCCATTCGGAGTTTAGCTTTTAGACTTGAGTGTAATTGTTTGTAATGTAAAAGTTGCAGATTGAGGTGCACTTTATTGTCTTCATAGGGAAATCGGGCCTCTGCGTTTGACCCATCCTTCAGGACAGTATGGGGCAACCTGTCAGGAGCAGTTGGGGCCACAGTTAAGAGTCCCATCTCCAAATCGTGAGCTAGTCTCGATCAGGACTACCTTAGCTGGAGGATTTTTTACGTTTTTTTAAAGTGTGAAGAATTAGTGGGATGTAGGTCAAACAACAAAGCATCAGATATTCAAAAAAGTTAATTTAAATGTACATATTACAAAGAAAAATGCTTCTAACTATAATTTTTTGGCATCAAGGAGGACATGTTGAGGTGGCTGATGTTTCTGCTGCTGCGGTAAAGGATAGATTTAATATTACAGTGATCTCATCCCTAAATGTTTTTTTTTTCTCTCATTTCTATAGGAACAAGGCAAAGTGGGCGTTACCTTCAACATCGGCACCGTGGACATCAGCGTGAGGGAGGACATCGCTGTGAACGATGGGAAATACCACTTGGTCCGATTCACCAGGAACGGAGGCAACGCCACTCTGCAGGTCGACAACTGGCCCGTCAATGAGCACTTCCCCTCAGGTAACCGCTCCGTGTCCTGTATGTTTGACCTGTTTTGTTCTTTTTGATATAGAATACATAGTTAACTGGACATCACCTGTTTCACCAAGGGCAGAAAAACACAGCTGCTACTTAGTTTCAGGGTATGGCGAGTGCTTGGATTATTATATCGATTCCTGTTTCAGTTTTGCAGGTACATGTGATTTTTGAACAATCACACCCTGACACCAATTTAAAAAGAAACTGGGTGCTCCTCTGTGAATTCAATGTCGCCTTAGTGCAAATTTTTAACCTCCCACTGTAACTTATTAAGTATGTGCAGCGATAACATAGACTGTATAAAGAAGTGGGCTAAGTTATTAGTGTGATATCACCCATAGCGTTGAGCTCCAGTTAAATGAAGCTCATCGAGGCTAGCGGTTACAGAGGCGAATTCGAAGCAGTGGTCCACATTTGAAGTATCATAGCAACCAAAGAGCCAGTCCAGACTCAGGCTGTTGAAGGTAACGCTGGTACCTGCTCGTACTGCAGGTTTAGCAAGGAGCAGGCGCTTAGCAATGCTGTCAATCAATCCTGTTGCTAACGGGAAAGAAAGCACCTGATTTGTCTGTTGTTAATGTTCATATCTTGATTTACAGACACAATAGTGAAATAAAAAATGCGCAGGATCGTGTAGCGCGGGTTAATACGAACATTTTAAGATTATAAAATGACGAGCCTGACAGCAGTAGTTACAGAAAAAGGGGTGACAGTTTTTCAGTGTAAAGTGAATTGGAGCCAGAGTCAGTGGAGGCAGAAGCTCACCCATGCTCACGTCCTATTTAGAATGCGGTGGCTAGAAGGTTAGCTATGTCCTTTTGTATATACTATGCAGTCTATGAACGATAATGACACACTTTCAATTCAGTGAAAAAGTCTTGGATACCCTTAACTCAACTAGAAACAGGTGCATTTTTGTCCCCTAAATTGTGTCGCACACGAACATGCAATTTTGAATCAACATTTCTTTCTTGCATTTAACCTTTCTGACAATCGCCACAACCAACCATTTTTGAAAAAAGTATCCCTTTTAACCTGCGAACTATATCGTCTTGAAAGAGGCGAGAACAGAGCAACATCTGGTGAGCTCATTTCAGAAAAAGGACTGAAAAGTGACATTTGGCTGGTGAGCCCGCGAGCAGAGGCAAAAAGAGGAGGAGAGTGTGCAGAGCAGAGGTGCGCTGCTGGTCAGATAAAGCCCGTATCTCTCATCCACAGGTCAGTAACAGCCGCACCACATCTGAATACAAATAGGACAATCAAATACAGCAGTGTTTTGAATAAATCGTAGCAGGTAAATTTAAAAATGTTGGAAAATGGTGCAATTAGAGTTGGTACTGTATGTATGTGTAGCGAACAAGCAGCCATTTTGTACTCCTGCTCTATGTATCTATCCTGGCCGTAATCTATGAACATGTCGTGGCTTTACCCGGAATGTTCCACAGTAATGAATTGCACGTATCCGTCGCCGTGGAGATGATGAGTTGATGGCGCCACAATGTAAAGTTGCAGATCAGATCTCTTTTCAATGTTTTTCAATGAATGTGTGCAATAAAAACATCCATAATTCAGTAAATATATGGTGGATACTGCATATCTAATGCTATACAGCGGAACATTCCAGGCTAATAATTACTTCAAGGAGACAAACACAGACCAGAAACTTTTTACCAGTGAAGTTGCACATGAAACACCTTGATAACTACTATTTCTTCTACTAATATCAAGATCAGATTGAGGATTGCGCGAGTTACCACGGACTCTTACTGTTGTGTAAGTGAGCAAGAATCTTCGCACGTAATGTCTTTCAGTTAAAGCAGACGTATTCTGCAAAATCGATGATGCACGCAGGAATCGGCAGCATCACATTGCCATTTTGCTGCAAATGAAGAAAAAAATCTACTCGCTAATATGTGCAGCTATATATAAGAGAGACTGACAATTACACGACTCTTTGTTCTGATACCGTTAAATGGGTATTGCAGTTTTCTAACTTGTTTCTTTTATTAAGATGTTTAGATTAATAATGTGATTTAAAATGTGTAAATTATAACATAATGATCCACGGGTGTCAGAGATTACAGGTATATAGCAGGCTCGAGCACAATAGATCATTAAAATCAATTAAACCATAACATTCTTAAGTATCAAGAGCTAATTACATAGTAGCAGGATGCAATAGACTTTTGTACAGATTCACTGGGAGCAGAGCCGGGCTTTGTACCGAATGGGCTGTTGTGGTTTTACTTCAGCGCTAACAGGTGACATTAATGCAGTGTGTCTCCCTCTTTCTTTGCCCTTAGCAGTTTTTAGCTTTTCTTTGAGCAGATAAAGTTGGATGGGTTTCATAACTGCATCTTGGCCGCCACTCTCATTCAGACCAAAACTGGAAGATTTTGTAACACCATCTTTTCACTATTTTTTATGTGTATTCTGTTGGCTGGTTTTATGGCAGACAAAGAATTCAGTCACTGCTTTGAGCTAGATTTTAAGATAAACACTGTGCGCCTTGTAATTTGAACTATATAGCGCCAACTAAATCTAGCGCGAACCATATTACCACACTGCATTGCAAAAAGTAAATCGTGTCCCCCAAACCTGCTCAGTTTTATACATATAGTTTAAAAGCATTGACTGGAGTGATGCAGTGGTACAGTTTTCAGTCTCACCTTCGAGCGAAATGGTTCCAGGTTCCATAGCTCTAGTCCGTCCTATAAGGTTAAAAAGCATCTGTACAAGGACCTATTATGCAAAATCGACTTTTCAGAGCTTTTTACCATGTTATAGTTGTTTCCTCTTCTCATTTCACCTCTCGAAGTTGCATTGACAGTAACTCGTGCATGTTTGAGCAATCGTGTATTTTCAAGACGCCATATTGCCTATCAATTCTCGTTTTCACCGCCACCAGCGTCCGTACTTCATTCTTCAGTCACGTCAGATCCCATTGGGCACCGCAGTTTTCTAACACGGAAGTCGGCAAATTTGTTTCTTTATTAAGTCATTTTAGATGAATAGTGCAAATAGTTAACATAATGATCCACGGGTGTCATAGATTATAACTATCGAGCACACACAAGCACGATAGATCAAATGATAATAAAGAATTTGCCAACCATAACCACACTATGCATAAATGTGTAGTTTAACTCAATATTTAAAATGATAATATGTCTTGCTTTGATGTCAATAACAAACATTCCTGCCCATTTGTGCTGCTGGACCTTCTTAGCAAATACATACCATTACATTACATAAAAACAGCTCTCGCCTTTTTAATCACTGGCAATTTCACACAGCAATTTAACCCTCAGCACCTCCATAATTATCCCAAAGTGCTTTGTGCATCGGTATTCAGTGCTTGTTTTCTTCTTCTATCAATACGGACGCCAATATCCCTGATCCCGGCAGCAGCCCCTACAGGCAGAAATCATTGCTAAATACTTTCTGGCCTTGATCTGCAGCTAAAACAATGCGCAGCTGAAAGAACTCCAATTTCATCCAGACGGGCATTTTTTAAGGGAAAATAGTTGCAGTATTTTGTGATAGTAGCAATGATTGTAGCGGTAATAAAAGTTGCAGTAACAATCGCAGGGCCAAAAGTTGTAGTAGTCGCCGAAATGACTTAAAATCGACTGAATCCATGAGATAGTTTGAAGAATTTGAAGTACATAGAAGTTGTAATGTTAGAAGTACATTACTTCAATGTTAGTCGTGGGTAGTTTTTGCAGTACTGAGAATATCTGTTTAAGCCTTCAGTCATCCAGGTATGATCCATAGCAAAATAAAAATTAGTAGGTGTAGCGCAATGGACCTAGCAAACAAACAGAAACTGTAAACAATGGGTGTGTTAGTTTCTGTGTAGTTACCTCCTCCGTTCAGACAGATATAAGGCAGTGTCCACCAGAAATGCGACCAGAATTTAAGAAGCAGCTTGAATGAGCAGCAAAACATCTTCAAATTGAAATTTTCTCTTGCTAAATACTGAGAATAGTAACTTGTTGTCATAGAAACAGGTAAAAAAGAAGTGTAATATGAATTATAATTGTAAAAGTACAGAAGCAGTAATTGCAATAATGAGGATAGCACTAGCAGTATCCATCCATTTTCTTCTGCCTATCCGGTGCCGGGTCGCGGGGGCAGCAGTCTAAGCAGGGACTCCCAGACTTCCCTCACCCCAGACACATCCTTCAGCTCCTCCGGTGGGACCCCAAGGCGTTCCCAGGCCAGCCGAGAGACATAGTCCCTCCAGCTTGTTCTCGGTGTTCCCCGGGGTCTCCTCCTGGTGGGACATGATCGAAACACCTCGCTAGGAAGGCGCCCAGGAGGCATCCTGAGCAGATGCCTCAGCTGACTCCTCTCAATGTGTATGACCAGCGGCTCTACTCCGAGCTCCTCCTGTGTGACCGATCTCCTCACCCTATCTCTAAGGGAGCGCCCAGCCACTCTGCAGAGGAAACTCATTTCGGCCGTTTGTATCCGCGATCTTGTCCTTTTGGTCATTACCCAAAGCTTATGACCATAGGTGAGGGTAGGAACGTAGATTGACCGGTAAATCAAGAGCTTTGTCTTTTGACTCAGCTCCACCACAATGGACTGGTACAGCGACCGCAACCATGATCCGCCTGTCAATCTCACGCTCCATCGTTCCCTCACTCGTGAACAAGACCCTGAGATACTTGAACTGAAGGAGGAGCAATAGCAGTATCTTAAGTAATAGTGGCTACATTAGTTAACAAGGGCGACAGTAGCTCTGTTGGTCGAATGCTCGTCCACTGATCGAAAGGTGGCTGTCCAAATTCCGCCTCGAGTGCCTTGAAGGTGGGAACGTGCTCTATAAACATGTGACTATTTACCATTTATTAAGTCATATTTTCAGACTTAGCAGAAGGATTTTGTTTACTGGTCTTGGCCAAAATCATTGAAATATATGTACATGTTCAAAACGACTCCTTTGTTTCACATTTTAGACGACGCACCCTCATTTTTAATCATTACATTCGCGGTGGCGTCCCTGCGCGGCGGTTTCCCTGTCAATGTGTCGGATTGAAGTTGAGGTCGCGGCAGGATCGAAAACCTCGTAATTTCTTTTTCTCTGGTCGACGTGCAGGTAATTTGCAGGACACTCGGTGATAGTAATTCAGCCATGATTGATTTTTTGTCTGTCCCTCCTTCCCCTCTAAAGGTGTTGTCATCTCGTGAGTAATTATATGTTAGGCGCAGACACATTGACTGCTTGCACACACTCTTTAAACGACGGTTAACGTGAATGCAGCAGATTTGTTTCAATATATAGTAACTCGCTGTTCATGTTGTAGTAATAGTTTAGGGGATTGCCATAGTTAAAAAAAGCAAATGACTCGGGGGGGAGGGTACAACTGAGCGTCTCATTATTAGTCTTACGAAGCTGGACTACAGAATGATCGCTCACCATTATGTCACTGCTGTAAACAGAACAATGCATGTAATTTGGGGTTATTGGTTTATTCGACAGTGTGAGTGCATGGGAATAGGAACTTGTGTGTGGCTTTGTAGAGTTAGACAGACAATCGAATAGAAATAGGCTGGGTACACGTAACATCACGCCATTAGAATCCCTTTACTGTGAAATTGAGCTGGAGCGCAGGTTGTAATTCTGTTGTGCGTTTGCTGTTTTAACTGTGAGATTGTTGTATGGTTAATATCTCTGTAATTACCGGGCCCATCCACATGAAGCAGAAATTGGCACACAGTTCAGCGTCTTCCCTGTTAGTGAGTGAAATTATATTGGTCACATGGTAAATGTACATGGACGTTTTTATATATCAGTCCAAACTTTTCTCATTATGGGCCACATTTCAAAACACAGACAAAGCTAAAGGTCGATTGAGGGCCATGGACTGGTCACCAATACAGTGAATTCTTCAAATCTGCGTTATTAAAAGTTAGACCACTAGACTTTTATCCATGCTTACATCTTCAATGGCACACATTAAATATTTGATATGAGCTAAAGTTAATGGGTTAAAGTAGATTTTCAGAAATATACAGTAAAAAGACATATGGGCCAATTCACCAGGAAACTTGAGGGCCAAGAAAAAATGATCTGAGGGCCACATTTGTCCCCCGGGCCACAGTTTGGGCATGTCTGCATCAGCGTATGCAGACTGGTGGCAAGGTGGGTTAAGTGTCTTGCCCAAGGACACAATGACTTAATTCGCCTGTGGGATCTGAACTGCTCTACCAATGTTTTTTATGTTAAGAATGGGTTTTGTATCGCCAATCTTCAGATTAAAAGACGAACACTCTACCAACAAAGCCACTATTTCCCATATTCTCATAATTGCTTCGGAAAGCGGTGCCATTATTCAACTCCAGCAGCATGACTGTTGTGAGTTGAGAGGGATTTAACCCATGAAAGGGATATAACCCATGAAATTAACAGGACAAGTCTGTAACTAGTCTCTAACGCAATAATTAAGTTTAACATTTGTGGATCATAACAGAAACAGTGAATCCCCCATTGGGTTATACAGGCCCCTTCTCTCCATTTGATCTTCTATATGTCTTCACTGGCTCAACTATACAGCAACTACTCTGTACATCGAACATAACATGCGTAAGTAATACAAGCGACCCTGCCTACGTCGTACAAATATCGTCATCAACTGTATTTATGGATACTTCTATGTGGGCTGTGTGCAAAACTTCTGATTGCATTATGCCTGTTCCACAATCGAAAGAATGAAATAATTCCACGCTGCTTTATACATACATCACATCAGCACGTCTAGTGAATTGAGATCAGCATCATTACCATTAACGCTCCTGTTCTGTCAGAAATAACAGGATGTGGTGAGCGGTCTTTGAACCCTTCACGGCACATGATGAAATTATTGCAATCACCACGGCGATGAGGATCTATTCTACTGCACTTGAGATGGCCATTCATTAAGTCTTCAGTATTCTGCAGAAGAGCCGGCTATATCTTATATGTGAAGTCTTATAAGCTATGTTAAAATCACGTGTTTTTCCAAGCGTTCCATGTTTGTACGTCTGAACAAAGCTCGCACTGAAATAGGCTTAGCGGTACTAGTTGCAAAATGAATTACTGGCAAATGTGTATTATGAGATTAGGCAACAAGAAAGTGAATTATAACCAGCATATTAACCGTTTTTTTCAGTCACCATATTTGAAATAAGCTCCTCTGGAATTAACCGTTGTTATGATGTGTGAAAAAAGTGAAAAAATTAAATCATATTGGACTGACTGAAAATTTAAACCCACAGTACGGTGGCCTCAGAGGGTCAATACTTGAAATTTAAGTCCAAAACCTACAAGGGCAAACTGCATTGACTTTTAAAACATGGCAACTTTGCAGAAATGTCATGACATTGGTTGGATGGTTTTGATCAACCAACACATTCTGTAGTGTCCTTGGCGAAGCTTAGATCTTTAAAAGCCACTATGAAGTATTAAATGTCCGAGCTGCCGTTTTCCGCTAAGCTCCTTTAGTTTTAATATTTGTTCTTCCTCTTTTGGTTTAGTCCTTGTTTATAGCTAGTATGGCCAGTGCGTAGTCCGATTTCACATGTGGTTTAGTCCTAGTTTAGACATAAAAGAGCCCAACTTTAGGCCTGGTCCAGATCTGGCGTTCTTGCCAAATATCTTTAAGGTAGAACTTGATATGAAAAGTTTAAGAATCCCTCGCCAAACTCATTCACATTTGCAAAGTGTATACCAAAGACTGTATGCAATCTCAATGGGCGTTGAACTGAAAACCTTCTTGTCGGGTGAATGCTTCTCACAACTGAATTCTAGCTACCCTTAGGTTTTTTTTAACTGGATTTTGTTTGCAAATGCAGTTTCGACATGACCCTGTTCCTCACCATAACCCCAAAATACCTGTCCCTAAATCGAATGATCACCCGTTTGAGAACTATAGTTAAAACGTGCTTTTAACTGGCTGCACCAAGTTAAAGTGCTGCTGTTTTCATTGACAGAACTGGGTCAAGGGAAAGAAAAAACTACAGGAGCCTCAGATGGTCAAAACAATGAGAAACTCCAATACTGTTCACAAACAAACTGAAATGTGCGAGAAAACAAACTCCACTTCTATGCAATTATATCTCTTAGTTTCTGCCTATAGAAGTGGACTTATAGGCAGGCGAGTTGTAACTTCTGCTTATTTTGTATCCTGCATTGTCTCATTATCTCCTCCCCAAACAGAGCCCCTTCAGATCTCCAATCTTTCGTTCTCCCCCCTTTTTACTCTCCTTTTTTATCTGCTCTCCTCATCCGCTTCCAGTTTGTGCATCTCCGCTACAATCTTGTGTTTTTAGCGACAACCCACTCACACTACTGCAGGGTCTGGCTTTGTTTGGCCAGAGAGCTCCAATTTCCTTATATAACGCTCTCAATCCCGCCATTATTTGACTGTGGATTACACGGGTCTTTTTGTGCGAATGTGGATCTTCGAATGGTGGGAGAAGATGGGAGTAGATGGAGAAATGGTGCTGCCAGATTTGTGACAATTGGTTAAGATTGAGATGTTATCGGCATTGGACGAACACAATGAAGGCACTCTCAGAAGATGACCAATAGCGAAAGAATACACGCAAAGATGGAGCATAGAATATATCGGTGGTATAAAAACGACAGAAATTCAAATTTCAGCGTTAGGGGTTTGGAAATGTGTTGTGTAACCAAATGAGGAGCGTTCCATCTTAACAAATTTCGATTTTCGACTCGATTTTGATACTAAGGATAGACTTGATACTCAATAACGATTCTATTACCACAAGGATATAATAAAAACACTCTTTCTTTAGACAGTAGAACATGATAACAACATTAAATAATAGTACTTCTTATATACTACCATGTGGCCTTATATCTGTGTACTCCCTCAGTCGTCCAGGTAGGTTCCATAGTCGTCCATTGGCTTATACTAGTCTACGTGGTCTTATATTTGTTCTGATACAGCTCGAGATCATTCTAGCTATTCAGGAAAGGTTCATTCCGTCCAGTGAATGTGACTTTTTTAGTACTGATACTTGCTCAAATGAGTATCTAGTTTTCATATTGGTTTTAGCTTAGATGTGTGTCTTATTAGTATCGATACTTTTGACAACCATACCGACGACAAACCTATTTATGCCGCTATTCAAGAAGGTTTTACAATATAACACTGAGAAGAAATTCAGAATTTTCAAAAGACAGGGTCAGGGACATGTGTTTAGACAGTGTGCCCTCCCTTTCAGCTCTTGATTCATACACATTTTTCAATTGGAATGCAGTCTCTAGGTTTCTCAGAAGTCATTTTGTTGCGTAACTTGAGGCAGATTGAAGTGAGGTCTAATTTACTTAGATAATTAAAGGTACACTATGGAATGTTTCTGGTGGATTGTCTTATAGTTTTCTCTGGAATGTTCACGAGTATGGCATTAAACCTCCCTATCTCCATGGAGACAAGCATTACGCCACCAGTCTAAGGTACAACTCAGATCTGTGGAGAGGTTTTTCAAGAATGTATTGCGCGGAATATTGAAAACACCTGTACTTTAATTAATGCTGGATTGGTAAATTTAATGCCGTGCTGTGGAACATTTCATTTCCGTAGACACAAGCAGGTGGCGTACAGTGGTCCCTCGTTTGTCGTGAGGGTTACATACTAAAAATAAGCCGCAATAGGAGATTTTTTTTACAATTATTGCATATGTTTTAAGGCTGTAAAACCCCTCAAAAAAACAAAAAAATCCACGAAACGGCGAGATTGCAAAAGGTGAACCGTGCTATAGTGAGGGACAATTGTACACCCTCCTTTAGAGAAGTTACATACACTGCACCTTTAACTATCCAGCAACAATTTATGGAAATATTGCAAAAATGAAGTGCAGGTATGTCTTAAACAGCACAATATTAGCCTATGGGGGATATAGTGTAAGAATGCTCATATATTTAGTGGACATAGGACTACAGTGTACCTTTAGCCATAGTCACCTCTTACTACACCACAGATCGATGACCCATACCTTGAGTGCAATACACCTTAACACATTTATCACGCCGCTGCAACCCATAATAAAGCTGAAGATTACCGAAATCTGAGTCTGGAGGAGCCGAGGATAGATTACCACTGGCACCGTTTGGCACTGCGGGACCGGGCTGCAGGGAGCGGGTTCGGCTTCCAACATTTGATCTAGCCTTGGATTTATCTTCAACCAAAAATATCCAACATTTGCAAGGAAGAAACATGAATGAATTAAAATCTGAAATGAAAAATCATGAGCTAGAATCTAAGTATTGGAAATTATGTTTCTACCAAGGCAATGGTTAAAACTGTTCTTAAATTTAGTTTAGGTGTAGCTGTTTGGTAGTTGTGCCATATTAAATGCACATAACTGAATTTCAAAATTGTAATTAATCAAACATATATTCTTGGGTTGCAGTGACGTCATTATTACTCCCTTGATTTTGATTATTATTTGCTATGGCAACCGTTTCTGTTTTTCATCACTCTGAAACCCATGGATATTAAGTATATTATCGCATTAATTTGACACAAATGGCCTTTAAACACCTTTGGCACTTAACTACACTCAAGCCAAATGGATCATATTAGCATTTATGAAATCTCTTCCATTTCACTTTCCATTTTCTACAACATTATAATCCTGCGAAACTACCCCTAATAAATAAACTCTGTCATTCCAAAAACGATCTGTCACTCTTTTGTCTGGAAATGCACACAAAAACGAAAAAAACACAACTCCTCTGCAGCCTGATAAATCCCTTAGCGTCCCGGGGGCTAAACGCGATTAGCCCAATCTTTGACACAATCTCTGTCGCCCTCAGAAGTAAGCCGTGCCCGAGCCGCCAGCCCCATTCATCCCTTCAGCTGCACAAATTTCACTGCGCTCTGATAAGTGATAGATTTGCTCTACAGTTTTGTCTGCTAATGGAAAAACAATGTACGGACAGGGCTGAGGAGAAGAAGAAAAATGAATTATGTATCTCTTATATGAATATCTCGAGCGGGGTTGGCTATCACTTCATGCTGAGGGTGGGAACACCATAGATAACTGATCTGAAATGCGATTGGATTATTATATGTTGTGCTATTACGTAAACTGCGCTAATGGAGCACCGTTTAGCAACTTTTCTGGTAGACGGTCTTCCACCTGTGTGTTTCCATGGAGATATTATGACTTTGCAATATTTCACAGTGTTGCATTGATCTTATCCATCCTGCCAGGCCTGTCACGATAAATACAGGCGATAAATGATAATACTGAAACAAATTTACGCCACTGACACATTAACCCAAGAGCAAATTTATACCACCAGAATGAAACACCTTTGTATTTAGTTTGCATCTGTAATGAGTTATAGACATGATTAATTCAACCTCCTTGTTATAACGGGGGTTGTGAGGCGGACCAAAAATGCGGCACTCGGGGCAGTTTAACAGTGTTTATTTACAACGTGAATAATAAAGTTCAAACAGAGCAGGTAAATCCGAGCGGAGCCAGGTGCAGGACGGGAGCCGGAGCCCAGTGAGCAGGGAGACAAAGGTGAGAGGCGAGACACACAGTACCAGGCGGGAAGCACGGTCCAGGGCGGAGGCAGAGCCAGCGGAGCAGAGACGGGCAGGATGCAGGATGCAGGATGCAGGAGTCTAGGAGGATGAGAGATATCCAGTGAGTGAAGTCAAAAAGGCAGGTAACAAGTAACAAAGGTGAGCTAGGTAATCACATTGGCATGCGGACGTTCTAGCACCGCACATCAGAAGACCTGGTCCTTATATACCCAGCAGGTGCAGGTGATGAGGCTGATGAGAAACAGGTGTGTGCAGGAGGAGCAGGGCGGGAGAGAGGAGAACACAGGAGGCAGGGAAAACATGGGCAGCGGAACATGGATCATGACAGTACCCCCCCCCTAAGGTCCACCTCCTGGTGGACCACCAGGTTTCTCGGGATGGGCACGGTGAAAGTCCCGCACCATCTCTGGATCCAGGATGCGTGCCCGGGGCACCCATGAACGTTCCTCGGGACCGTATCCCTCCCAGTCCACGAGATACTGAAGACCGCGACCACGTCGGCGGACGTCAATGAGACGGTGGACGGTGAAGGCCGGATGACCGTCCACCAGCCGGGCGGGCGGAGGGGGCTCGGCCGGAGGGCAAAGATCACTGGTGTGGACTGGCTTGACTTGTGAGACGTGGAAAGTCGGATGGATTCTGAGAGACGGGGGAAGCTGTAGTTGGATGGCAGATGGATTGATTTTTTGGTTACTTTAAACGGCCCCAGGAACCGAGGGGACAGCTTGCGTGAGTCTGTCTTGAGTGGGATTGTCTTGGAAGACAGCCAGACCATCTGCCCTGGCTGGTACTGGGGAGCAGAGTGCGACGTCGATCCGCCGTCTTCTTCTTCATCCGAGTTCCCGCCCGGAGGAGTGCAGCCCTGGTCTTTCTCCATACCCGTCGGCAACGCTGTAGATGGTGCTGAACAGACGGGACGGCTAGGTCTTGCTCCTCTGACGGGAAGAGAGGTGGCTGATAACCCAGGGAGGCTTGAAACGGGGAGATGCCGGTGGAAGAACTGACCAAGGAGTTATGCGCGTACTCAATCCATGGTAGATGAGCACTCCAGGACGAGGGGTTGGCGGAGACCACGCATCTGAGTGATGTCTCAAGATCCTGGTTGGCTCTCTCAGTCTGCCCGTTGGACTGTGGATGGAATCCGGAGGTGAGGCTGACCGTGGCACCCAGACCTTGGCAGAAGGCGCGCCACACCTGAGACGTGAACTGGGTGCCACGGTCTGAGACGATGTCCAGAGGTATTCCATGGAGGCGGAAGACGTGTAGGGGGTGTTGTTGTTCGGCGGTCTCTTTGGCGGTCGGGAGCTTGGGCAGGGCGATAAAGTGGGCAGCCTTTGGAAAACCGGTCGACCACCGTGAGGATCACAGTGTTCCCATGTGAGGGAGGAAGGCCGGTAACACAAAGTCCACCGCCACGTGGGACCAGGGACGTTTCGGGACTGCAAGGGGGTTCAGAAGACCAGAAGGAGGTGAGTGGGATGTTTTTCGCCCTGGCACATACCTGGCAAGCCGAGACGAAAGCGCGAGTGTCCCTGTCCATAGTCGGCCACCAGAAGTACCGTCTCAGGAGTGACAGGGAGCGGTTTACACCGGGGTGACAGGCGAACCTGGAACTGTGGCCCGAACTCAAGCACCTGCGAACGGACAGGATCAGGAAAACAAGAGTTTTCCAGGTGGGCCGTTACCTGGATCTGGATGATCTACTTGGGCCCTCCGGACTAGGTCCTCGACCTCCCAATGGACCCGCGGCCACGATGCGAGAGGGAGGAAGGATGGTCTCTGGGGCGGTAGGGGCTCTCCTCAGAGGCGAACTGGCGGGACAGGGCGTCAGGCTTAACGTTACGGGAGCCAGGGCGATAGGTGAGGACGAAGTTGAACCGACTAAAGAACAGAGTCCAGCGAGCCTGGCGTGAGTTGAGTCGCTTCGCTGACTGGATGTAAGCCAGGTTCTTATGGTCGGTCCAGACGAGGAATGGTTGTTCTGCCCCTTCAAGCCAGTGCCGCCACTCCTCTAGAGCTAGCTTGACCGCCAGGAGCTCCCGGTCCCCCACATCGTAATTGACCTCGGCTGGAGACAAACGTCGAGAAAAAAAAGCACAGGGGTGAAGACGATTGTGGGGGTCAAACCTCTGGGAGAGAGGACGGCTCCAACTCCCGTGTCCGAAGCATCCACCTCGACCACGAATTGGCGTGAGGGGTCAGGCTGGTGTAGGATGGGAGCGGAGGTGAACAAGTCCTTCAGTCTGTTGAAGGCGGACTGAGCTTCGGCGGACCAGTTGAACTGCAAAGAGGGAGAGGTGAGCTTGGTTAGTGGAGAAACGACCCGACTAAAGTCTCTGATAAACCTCCTGTAAAAGTTGGCAAAGCCAATGAATCTCTGGAGCTGTTTCCGGTTAGCGGGAACCGGCCAATCCGCCACAGCTCTAACCTTCTCAGGGTCTGGCTTTACTTGGCCCCTCCCCACAATGAAGCCCAGAAAACTAACTTCATCAGTATGAAATTCACATTTCTCTCTGCCTTAACATAGAGTTTTGTTTTCAAGAAGCCGCTGGAGTACCAGACGGACATGGTGCCGGTGTTCCTCAGGGGACTGGGAAAAAAATCAGGATGTCGTCAAGATAGACAAAGACAAAGCGATTCAGGAAGTCACGGAGCACATCGTTTATCAGGGCTTGGAACACAGCAGGGGCGTTGGTTAGTCCGAAAGGCATTACCAAGTATTCAAAGTGTCCCAGGGGGGTCTTGAACGCCGTTTTCCATTCATCCCCCTCTCTGATTCGCACTAAATGGTAGGCGTTCCTTAAATCAAGTTTGGTGAAGATGGTAGACCCATGCAGCGGAGTGAAGGCGGAGTCAAGCAGAGGGAGGGGATATTTATTTTTGATCGTGATATTGTTCAAGCCCCTGTAGTCAATACAGGGGCGTAAAGTCTTATCCTTCTTAGAGACAAAGAAGAAGCCTGCACCCACCGGTGAGGACGACGGGCGGATGATGCCGGCGGCCAGGGATTCACGGATGTAGTTCTCCATTGTCTCTCGTTCGGGTCTCGAAATGTTGTAAAGGCGGCTGGAGGGAAGTGGAGCACCAGGTTGAAGGTCAATCGCACAATCGTAGGGACGATGGGGAGGAAGAGAGAGAGCCCGACTCTTACTGAAAACCTCCCGGAGATCGTGGTATTCCTCTGGCACAGACGAAAGGCTAGGAAGATCCGGGAGAGGCTCCGAAGGAGAGCTGGCACCCCCTGCGGGTGACAAGGCGGATCGCAGACAAAGAGCATGGCAGGATGGGCTCCACCCAGAAATACTTCCCCGGGCCCAGTCGATGATTGGATTATGAGTCCGGAGCCAGGGGAAGCCGAGGACAAGTGGTGAGGAGGAGGAGGTAAGGATGTGGAACCGGCGGGACTCACGGTGATTTCCGGAATAAAACAAGGGTCACCGGCTCCGTCACATGTGTCACCCTGGCAAGTAATTGTCCATTAAGTGACAAGGCGGTAAGTGGCTGTTTGAGGGTCTCGAGTTTAATTCCACACTGGTCTGCTAAGCACTGGTCCATAAAGTCCTCCTCGGCCCCCGAATCAACAAGAGCAGAGACATGCCAAAGAGTCCGAATTAAAACACAATACAGCGTCCATTAGAATCCGATTTTTTACGGGCTGGGATCTGAGGCTGGCCCACCAGTACTCCCAAGGCTACTGGCGGGCGCTTCCCCCTTTTGGCCGGACTGGGCAGACGGCGATGAAGTGCCCCCCGTTCGCCGCAATAGAGGCATTCACCGAGCGAGGCGGCGGCGGCGCAGTCGCTCCTCCGGAGAGACTGGTGTCCGGCCGAGCTGCATAGGCTCCTCGGGAGGCAGCGAGAAGGGGCGAGCAACGTCCCGGACTGGCGAGCGGCGTCTCTCGCTCCGGCGGGTCTGGAGTCTCTGGTCTATCCGGTTTTGCAAGTGTCACTAATGATTTTAAATCCGAAGGCTCGTCACGGGAAACCAACTCGTCCTTTAATCGTCCATTTAATCCGTTCAGGAAAGCCGCTCGACAGCGCGCTATCTGTCCAGTCCAGCTCTGCCGCGCTAGTCCAAAAGTCAATGGTATAGTCCGCGACAGAGCGCGTTCCCTGAGTGAGCGTTAACAGGCGGGAAGCCGCGTCAGCCTGGTAATGCGGGTGGTCGAACACCAGCTTAAACGCGGCCACAAAGTCATCAAAAGTCTCATTCACAAGAGAGTCTTTAGCAAAACGTGCCTCCGCCCATTGTAGTGTGCCCTACCCCGGAGTAATCCACAGACATACCGTATCCTGGCGGCGTCTGACATGAAGCGGGTGGGGCACTGCAGGAACATCGATGAGCACTGAAATAGGAATCCACGGCAGAGGCTCGGCTGTCCCGAGTAGGAATCCGGGTCCGTGCCCCTAGATTCCGGGGAGCACGGCAGAGCCGCGGCACTGGCCGGGGCCGCAACAGGAGCAGCTGGAGGTGCAGCGAGGAGCGCCGTCACCTGATTAGTAAGTTGTGACAGCTGCTGCGTCAAAGTCTGATTAAAGCTTAGTAACTCCTGGATTGATTGTTCATGCTGTCCAAGTAACACGCCATGGTGCGAAAAAGCCTGGCGCAGAGCCGGATCCGCCCCCGAGTCTGCTTGGTCCATTTTGGCTAGAACGTTCTGTTATAACGGGGGTTGTGAGGCGGACCAAAAATGCGGCACTCGGGCAGTTTAACAGTGTTTATTTACAACGTGAATAATAAAGTTCAAACAGAGCAGGTAAATCCGAGCGGAGCCAGGTGCAGGACGGGAGCCGGAGCCCAGTGAGCAGGGAGACAAAGGTGAGAGGCGAGACACACAGTACCAGGCGGGAAGCACGGTCCAGGGCGGAGGCAGAGCCAGCGCGAGCAGAGACGGGCAGGATGCAGGATGCAGGATGCAGGAGTCTAGGAGGATGAGAGATATCCAGTGAGTGAAGTCAAAAAGGCAGGTAACAAGTAACAAAGGTGAGCTAGGTAATCACATTGGCATGCGGACGTTCTAGCACCGCACATCAGAAGACCTGGTCCTTATATACCCAGCAGGTGCAGGTGATGAGGCTGATGAGAAACAGGTGTGTGCAGGAGGAGCAGGGCGGGGAGAGAGGAGAACACAGGAGGCAGGGAAAACATGGGCAGCGGAACATGGATCATGACACTCCTACAGCAGAAATCGTATCATATTGCCAAAAAATAATCCAAAATTATATTGAATGGTAAATCGATATATAGTAATTACGAGGACAGGCCTACATCCTGTATTTATTCAGTTTGGGTGTTTTATTGCTCAAAAATCCCTTCACAAACATCCATTCTTACTGTGAGCTTGGTAGCCTCTCCACAGATCTGACCTGTAACTTGGCCTGGTGCCATCTCCTGCTTGTGTAAATGGAGATGAATATGTTTAATGCCATAGATACAAGCTGGTGGTGGACGGTCCAACAGAAAAATTACACAATTTTTCCAATAAATAGCTGATTTTCCTCTATTATAGTTTTAGTTTCAAATATCTAGCTCGTTTATGTTGCTAATCCTGCATTTACATTTGATTTTTTTTACCGTACATACAGTTTTGAGTCATTTTTCTCTCCATTTTAGCTATCCGTGCTTTGGTTTTGTCTTACTTTTGTCAGTGACTTGCCCTTCATGGCCTTTGCACCTTTGAAATTAACCCCCCCGTACATGGACTGGGCAGAGAACAATTCAGCCCCTGACGAATACACGCTCGGAGCAGAAGAGAAAGTGACTGAAAAGCAGATAAATGGGAACTAGATTGTGTCTGTAGTTCAAGCCACCTAATACGAGCCAGAGAAGGCAGGCATCTGTGTGTGATTGCCTTTGAGTGAGACAAAATGACGGAGAACAGATGGAGCAGAGAAGAGGAGAGAGAGAGAATCAGAGAGAAGGCTAAAAGATGGATGGAGAGGTAGCCAAAGTCCAGGGGCAGAGAGATGAAAGGCAGGTGTAGATGGAAAGAAGGTAGGAGGTGGTATCCCTGTCCAGAGCAGTGCAGATAGTGTAGTTCAGGTGTGGAGCAAGGGATTCTGGGATTTCTGGGCTGCCGTGATTATGAACCTTTGTGTAAGGAAAGTGGTATATCTTAACGTTTCAAATAATTTAGCTAATCTTTGTAAAGTATTTTAAAAAGTTTGTGTTCTGGATATCACTCAGATGCTATTACAAAAAGAATGAAGAAGAAATTGAAGAAGAAATCAGAAAGCGTTTTAGGAAACGATGTGGCAAAATTTGAGGATTTGCTCTGGATGGTAAATTGTGCCCGAATGTATAGCCAAGAGTAACCCAGTAAGAAATACTACTACTAATCCACTATTACTCTATTACTATGACTACTAGGACTACTACTACTACTAGGACTACTAGTACTACGAGGACTACTATGACTATGGGACTATGAGGACTACTATGACTACTACCAGTATTACCACTACTATCAATGCTCCAACTACTACCACTCCTAGGACTTCTATGACTACTACGACTACTATAATTACTATGACAACTAAGACTGCTACTACGACTACTATGACTACTATGACAATTAGGACTGCTACTACTACTACTAATACTATAACTACTAGGACTTCTATGACTAGTACAACTACTATAACTACTATGACAACTAGGACTACTAGAACTACTACGACTGCTAGGGCTACTATGACTACTATGACAACTAAGACTGCTACTACTACGACTACTATGACTACTAGGACTTCTATGACTACTACCACTACTATAACCACTCTGACAGCTAGGACTACTACTACTACTACCACTACTGTGACTACTAGGACTACTACTACCACTACTATGACTACTAGGTCTACTAACACTATGACTACTACTTTTTGTGACACAAGAGTCATTTGTGAATGCTAATATCTTAGTTAAAGTATTTTCCATATCATCAGGGTAACTACAATATATTGTTAAAGATATTTTATATGTATATTGTTTAAGATATGTACCATGGTATCCCAACATTTGTGCAAAAAAAGTTCTGAATTTCTGCATGGCTACATTTAGAAACACCTGGAAATAGACAGTCTTGTGAACTAGACAAGAGGAAGAAAGAAAAAAGTAGAGCTGAAGCCCAGAAGTTGGATAAAAATGTAGCAGTAGATTGGAAAGTAGGTGGGTGGTTTTCCTGTCCGGCGGCAATGGCAACTCACTTGGACAGGCTGCAGAGCAAAGAATTGTGGGATTTCTGGACAGGGCCCGTCATGTATCAAAACCATCATTTTCTAGTGGTGTCAGTGCCAAGAGAAGTCACCATTTAGGCAGCGATTTTACACAGTTTTTCCGGCTCTGGGCTCGGACATGATGGAACCCCAGCGAGCCCGAGTCTGGCGAACCAAAGCAAAGACAACCGGTGCAACCAACCACTGTCAGCCTGCCAGAGAATGTCTACTGAGCGAATGCCACCAAGGGGGAAGTGTTCTGGCTGAGAGAGAGAAGGAGGAAGTTTCAATTGGGAGTGTAAAAAAAAAAAAATACTGGAGAGCACATGATTGCGGTATGAATTAACAAAAATGAGCTGGCTAATTTAGATTGAGGCACGAGATGGGAGCCAGAGGTCCAGCAGGGCAACTTTGTCTAATTAATTTCATTTGAAGATGTAGGAGTGAAAGAACAAAGTTTCTATATGCTTTATATAGCACTTTCTTGGCTGCCAATCTTTGCAATAGATCTCAACAGTGACTGCCCGCCCCCGATTCCCAAAGTACACCACCTGGCCAAAAAAAAGTTGCCACCAAAAAAAAGGTCACACACTCTAATACCATCAGGGAAGAAAAACAATCCACTGATGGAATAACCTGGTCATTCAGTATATTCAGGTGTCAGCTGACCTCATTCTTTGAGCACAGACTGTTGCTGAACCTAGACCCGACCAACTGGAGGAGGCTCAGACCTATTTGCTTAGTTAAATTCAGGTGGCGACTTTTTTTTTGGCCTGGCAGTGTACATTTCCCATTCATTTTTTTTATAGACTTTCCGCAAAAAAATATTAAAAGTTCGAAAGCTTGCCAGGGTTAATCAGCTACATGGTAAATAATGACCACAAGACCTATATTTGTATGTTAAAAAAAACTGAAACTTTTTAAATCCGTGAAGTTATTAAAAACATTTCGCCGAATTTTGCGTCGTACACTGCCTTTTTGGACTTAAAACAACCGTGTTATGGATATTAGTTAGCACGTAGCTGGTTAGCACGTAGATGGTTAGCCTCCACATGCCTTTGAACTCTTAATATTAAAATTTTTCAAAAAGTCTATGGGAAAAATGAATGGAAAATTTACTTCAGGAACTGTAGCGGACTTCGAAGTGGGCGGGACTGTTGAGCTCCTCCACACACTGCATTCAAACACAGGCAGATTGGGTGTCACGACAGTCATACCCAGGTAAGGTGGGTGTCTTGCCCAAAAACACAACGGCAGTATGCGCCGGTCCAGATGGGATTGAACCGCTGACCTTCGGGTCGGTGAACGAGCGCTCTAGCCATGCAACCATGCCTTTGAATTTCACATTTTAAAACATCTAATAATATATAATTTGACAGGAAATGACTTAAAATCACTGTTTTTCCATGTATATGTGCAACATGGTAACAGATAGAATGGGTTCCCAGACTGTTTGAACAAAAAGGAATCAATGATAAATGGCAATACGTCCAAAATCCTGCAGAAAAGTAACTACAAAAACAGTTAGTCTCCACATTATTCCCATTCTTGTACGGTGAGAACAGGAAGCTATAGCTGGAGGTTATATTGAAATGTCTGCATATAAAGATCTCCATTTGCTCTTTTTATTGGCAAGGTCATCCATTTTGGAGTCAGCGTAAGAAATTGAATATCAAATTGACAAACTGGAGAGATTTTTCTCATTAGTTGGACAATTAGCTTGTGGTGTATTCATTACTGCGCCACTGTCACCTCATTAATCACCCCTGAACAATGGAGGAGCTGTACCTGCGACTATATGCCATTAGCATCCAGCGCAGGCTTTCCATTTCTCTCTTACAAACTAGTCCATTATGGGACAAGTCCAAAAAAGTAGAGGTTACTTTTTTAGCAGACTTTGATGGAACGATAATGTAGCACGCTTAAGATGTAGTTTTGGTCTGGTTTCAAGTGCATTTGAATTAAAACTTCCATAAATCAAAGCAACTACTTTAACTGGGAAAGTGCTACAGAGATTTGGAGTATGGATCGACAGGGCTGGGCAATATAGATTTAATGGTTAATCAGTGACAATTTTCGATTCAATTTTGATTTTTAATAAAATGCATTTCATTCCTGATTTCATGAAGACATACAGACTAATTCATTGCCATTTAAAACCGAAAACGCCCAATTAATCACTTCTGCAGACCACATGCTTTTACTGCTAGACCGGCTGTAGACTTCTAAATTAAAAAGCCACAAACTGATCATTGACCATTTAAAATGATTGGATCTCAGTTACATAAAAAATCCAATTCCTTGCACATCACATCAGTCCTTTTTTTTAATGGTTGGTGAAATTGGGCTGTTTACGGTCAACTTACTCAGAAGCCTCATAGAAAGTCCCCATCCAAGTTCATGCAGCAAACAGGGGACCTTCTCGCTGTGAGGCAGAGGTGCTAGCAAATTGTCTCATGGAGATTTTTAGAATATAATTGTGGATCATTTTAGTGTGCCTTTGGGGCAACAAGATTCATAGTCTGAACCTTATAGAAGGAAAAAAAAAAAAACAATCTTTACGCCTCCCAGTGTGTGTTTAATCTTAACAACGCAGTATGATTTCAGTTTCAAGTAGTAATAAGTGATGCAGCCTATAGTGTGGAAATTAATAACCTATTTCAGACTTTTGAATAACTTGAACCAACTTTTTGAAGCTGTCCAGATTGAAGAAAACGCCTGGTTGGAACCGCTCTGATGCCTCTCCCTGCTCTCCACTCTAACCTTTCTGTGCGTCCCTGTAGTTGCACATGCAATCATCAGCTCTCCCCATGCGGCCCTTGTCCACACCAGAGTGTATTTGGCTGCTCTCTCAGACCTCGCTCACATCAAAGCAGAGGCAAAGGGAGGCCTGTTCAGCACTGATTAACCTGCTGGCACACTCCAGACACACTCCTTTAGCTCCTCCAGCAGCTCCCTTAGAGCCCGATACATGCTACACTCCCAGCTGGCTGCAAACTGAGCGCTGGCCTTTTCTGTGCTGTGATCAGAAAGTGCAGGAGAATAGAGGGAGAGGTTTGGGCCAAGGATTACGTCATGCCGAAAGGGCTGAGGAATTTTACCTGGAGTATTTCTGATTCAGAGCGGAGTAGAACTTTGTTTGATATTAATTAGAACTTTCATTTTTCATTTATTTTCTCATGTCTGTGTACTTTAACTAGAAAAATACTGGCCAACATGTTTGTCTATATAAAGTCCAATGAAACTCCACTCGGTATTACCATTACACAAGTACTATGCTGCTGCTACTACTTTCACTACTACTAATATTGCTACTACTACTGCCACTACCACAGCTACTCTGACTACTGTTTGATTACTTCTGTATGGAGTCAATACATCATCAGATTACACTTCACATTACTACTACTACTACTACTACTACTACTACTACTACTACTACTACTTGGACTACAACTACTACTACTGCTACTGCTATTGCTATTGCTTAATGGCTTCTATGTGGTGTGAATACCTCACCAAACTACTACTTTTACTACCACCACTATTACCAATTACTATTACTAATACAAATACTATCACTACTACTACTATACTGCTGCTACTACTACACTTAACATTACTACTACTACTACTACTACTACTACTACTACTACTACTACTACTACTACTACCACTACCACTACCTACTACCACTACTACTACTACTACTACTGTTACTGCTACTGCTATTGCTACTACTATTGCTACTACTTCATGGCTTCAATGTGGTGTCAATACCTCACCAAACTACTTTTACTACTACCACTATTACCAATCACTACTACCAATACTAATACTATCACTACTACTACTACCACTACTACAGCTAATACTACTACTGCTGCTACAACTACTACTAAACTATACCACATCATTCCAAATAAAATTCAACTACTTTGACTGGCACCGATCACTGCTAGTGCTACTAATACTAATACTACCTACTACTACAATTAAAAGTACTGCTACTACTATTACTAATGCTACTACAATTACTACTGCCACTACTACTGCAGCTAATATACTACTGCTACTGCTGCTGCTACAACTACTACTAAACCACACAGAATCATGAAGTAATTTTATTCAAATTCATCCCAAAGATATTTACACAAACTGTAACCTTGGGTGACAATAGCGCCTCATTCAAATACTCACCCTCCTACATGTACACAATGATGACAAACCACCTCCTCACCTGGCATCCCAACCACGTACCGCCGCCGTTTACAAATCTTTACAACCCGCATCTCTCCTTTGTCGAGTATTTCAAATCATCTAATGCTATACGGGCTTTCCACTTCAAATGCCTCTGTGATTGTCAGACAAAATATTGCACCCTAGCTCACGACACAACATCCCAAATCCCATAATAGCAGCAGTAATACCGCTAACACACGGAGGATACCCCGTAAAGATGTTCTATTATCTGTAATTCCAGTTTACCTGTAATTCCGAAGTCTCCGTGGATTGGGATAGCAGAGGCTGTTATCGCAATAGGCCCCCAAAAGACCTCCCGCCATGTTAGTAATGACCTCATTTCTATGCACTGTCCTCTACAAAACTATGCCATTCCGAGACGCCCCAACTGCTCTCAATAGGTTTGCGCCGTTTTAAATTACCTCTTCCCTTTTCGAAGATACAGGTAGCAAGCTTCTTTTATTCCAAATCTGACACTCCTGAGGATCATTGTTCAGTCCTTGAAATGTGAAAACAGGTGGTGTCCAGATGGGAAATAGTCCATATAGAGACTGTTAATGCATGGTTTTAATAAGTCATTTTGATTCAATGATGCAATGATTCATTTGTTGTAGAAGTCTGGGACATGTTTCGCAAAGCAGGTCAAAGCAAAGCTACGATCTTATAGCTAAAGTATATTCAAACTCAAAATATTGCATATAAAATGAAGCTGGAACCCATGAATACGTAAAAAGAATAGAACCTGGCAACGATATCCGTAAGTGGATGGATAGTATTGGCAAACGAGTGGCGCATATTTCCTTAAGATTTAAGTGAAATCATACTAAAAAAAATCAATTAGGCTTACATTTGGTGGGCTAGCAATAGTATATGCTGGGTTTAAACCAGGCATTTCGTTTCCATGGTGACAGAATTGGGTTAAACTTACATTGGCTTTGCGCGAAACCTGCTTCACGAAACAGTACCTTTTTTTTTTTGGGGATTTTTTTTTTTTTTTTTTTTGGCTGTGATGTGTGTTTGAGCGTCTAACCTTACATTTTCTTCCAGGTTCTGTCTGTGAATATGTCTCTCTGTGATGCAGTATGCTATAAATCTGACTTAAATGACACTTAAAGCTACCAAAACTCTCTTTAAAGCTGTTATAAATCACCATAAACTACGATAAACTACATTATAAACCAGTGTATAAATGTGTGATGTGTGCTGCTGTTGCCATGTCCTCTCAAGCTCTTTGTCAAACTCTCAAACTTTAAAGGCAACAGCGACATTGAGCGCTATCAAATGGCAAATAAGAAAATCCCGTTCAAATATACCCGGCCAGTAGAAGATTGGCTTCAGGAGAAAGGTAAATCTATGTCGACCTTCCAGAATGTATCCTTTTGTTTTGATTTTATCTGTCATTCCATCGGCTTGTTCCCCCCTTCTCAACCTTTTTGGAGAATGAAACCCTTAAACCTTAAACTAAAGCCAGAATAGAACCAAACCAGCTTAGTTCGTTTCACCTTTCTCTTATTTATGTTATATTTTTGAGTTCACATACCCTCTTGTCATCGTCATCTTTATTCAGATTTTCTTTAATCATGGTGTCCAGTTAAAGGGACTGGGTAAAGGATGCACCATCGTCTAAAAAGAGAAGAAAATTTTTACTGTATAGTTATGTTTCGAGGTTTTGGGGTTCAAGCCAACATTGAAAAAATCTGTTATTAAAATCTGACTAAATAAAACTGCATTACCAATGGAAAAAAGGTTAAAAACACAAACTTTTGTCTGGTCGTTCAGTTGGCGGCTTTCTGAAAAATGAGCAAGGTATTGGCTTTACGATTTGGCCAAAGCGAAGTGAAGCATTCAAACGAGGCTGTCTTATAACGTGTACCTCTCCAGTACAAAGAGCATTTACTAGTTTAATAGAATATTAATGTTCTTCGTGGGTTTCAGAGTGACGTGAAATGCCGTTTACCATTTGCCTTTAACAATTCAAAGCAAAAGACAAAGTTTAAATGTGTCAGTTGGACCAATCGTTGTAGGAGTGAAGACGTTTCGATGCTCATCCAAGTTCGCAAGTTTCATCGTCCATTCTTCAGTTCTGGTCAGATTGCTGGTGGACACTGTTTTATATCTATCTGAAGGCAGGGGTTAACTACATATAAGGCACATGCAATCTAACAAGAACTGAAGGAGTGGCTTGAACGAGCCGCGAAACATCTTCACTCCTACAACGATTTTGTAATCCCGCTGAGGTCTGATACAAAGGACGAAGTTTAAATCTGTCAACTGGACCAAGACGTTTCGAGGCTCATCGCCCATTTTTCAGTTCTGGTCAGATTGCTGGTGGACACTGCCTTATATGTATCTGAATGGAGGGGCTAACTACATTTAAGGCAGTGTCCCCACCAATAATCTGACCAAAACTGAAGAAGCGGCTTGGATGAACAGCGAAAGGTCTTCACTCCAGCAACGATTGGTCCAGTTGACAGATTTAAACTTCGTCTTTCGCTGTGGATCAGTCCTCAGAGGGATTACACAGACATCTTTAAAAATTCAAAACTAAATATCGGTTAAAAGTATTCAAAATGGCACCTATAAACAGCAGACTGAAACCCATGAATAAGTTACCTCCTTTACTTTATCTAGCACCAATTAAATACTATTTGCTTTAGTTTTAGATGTGAACTTAGCAATGAACTCTACAAAAAATGAGGAAAACAAGCTGTTAACCTAGATTTAACTTGGAACAGCTTGGTCCTGGAAACCGACTGCTTATGTCAACCATCACCAGCCAAATTAAAGTAAATTGACTATCGGCTGTCATCTGTGTGGTAACAGTAGTCAGTCTGTTGTGAAGAGAATTGGCTCCGTTACTAGCTGTGTTTGAGCACATGCTAATCAGCACGCCGCTACCTTTGAAAACTTCACGAACAGCAGGTGTAACTCCCGCCAGCTCTGACTACACTTCACACATGTTCCAGACTTGTTCCTTGTTTAATGATGGAGAGATAATTGTTTTTTTTTTTTGACAGCTACTTCAAATGTTACTCAGTCAACGCGACCACATTAACAAGTCAACACCTCGCTCAGATACAACCCACAAACTTCCACTTAATTATATTTACCCTGCATAATATCAATATAAACGTCACATAAAGTTGCTAGCGCTGAAACATCTTCTTAACCCGATTATAAAGTCCCTTTAACAACTGCTTTAAACCACCGTAATGGTCTTCAAATGCATGCTCGAATCCACGCCTCATTTCTTGCTTCTATGTGATACACCCCTCTCACTTCCTGTTGTTATATTACCCATACACCCTAGCAATGTAATGTGTCGGCAAATTATACAAGCAAGATTTCAATTATGATTCCATACTGTGAAAGTTTGGTGTGTTTTATAATTAATGCATGAGCTGAAACGCTTTGACGACGATATTCAGACGTCGCTAATGACATAGAGCATGACGGTCGCTGAGTGTGTATGGTGCATGCTTTATCATAATATGCCACGGATCGTATACATTTTTATTAATCACTGTAGCAAACCGGTCCAATGTTTTGTCCTGAGAATATTAAGTGTTCAGGCTCATTTTTCAAGCTTTCCCCATACACCACCTGCATGTGTATTGTCCCGCGCCATAGGGCTAGCTCCTATTTATGCACACTGTTCTCCGGAGTTAACAAGTTCCATAATGCATTCTCTGGTATCACTTCTTGTAGCTGTATCATTTATAATACAGTTGGGAGAGGATCTGCTTTTTCTTTTGTTTCCTCATTGTTTTCCATGCGCATCCATATATAATATCCCAGTAAAGCAGTTCATAAAGTGTTGATAAATGGAGTAGAAATTGTTATTAATATAGTTTCTACCATAAGCGCAACCGGTTAGCATCCCAAAGCATTTTTAACAACATTTAGTCTACTTAATATGATAAAGCTCACTGAGTACCGCTAACATAATGGACGGAAAGCAATGTAATCACTTCGTTTTTGGGGATAGTATTACCTAAAGGAATACAAATGGAACCAAACTCTCTCAGTACTGCAGTTTAGGCATAGCAATACTTTGTTTACTCCGAACTAAACTGATTTTCCCAAAAAAAAAAATTAAATGGAGTTGTCATTTTGGGAATAAGAAAGCACATGTCCCTCTAGGGCTTCCGTACTTTGCCCGACTAGTCAAGAAAAATAAGTGTTTAAGGTTAGATTTGACTAAAAAGCAAGTGTGTTGGAATTCATAGTCTCCGCATGAGTTTTCGCAGACAAAATCGCAGCTTACAAATGTGATAATGAGAACAGTTGAGGAAAGCAGTTGGAATGCTGGGAAGGAAATCAGGCAGAGGAAAAGCAAAGATGTATTCTATGAAGAGATAGTATACTGCTCTACACTTGGTCTCTGGCTATTGCCTTAATAACAGAAAGAAAGAACAGATCACAAGTGTGACTGCCCTGAACTGTCCCTCTTGATTCATTTTACTCTATTTATTTTGAATAACCTAATATCATCAGTTTGTTCATAGGGATTTACTGAAATTACTGAATTAAAATGCAGTTAATTTAATAATTATTAGGAATTTAAAGAAGAGCTGATCAAATGTTCTCCACGTAAAATAAGCTGCAAAACTGAATACCTAAAACTGAAAAACGTTATTATTATTCTTCTTTCTCCTTCCTTCTTTTTCGTTCTTCTTCTTCTTCTTCTTCTTTCTTCCTTCTTTCTTCTTCGTGCTTCCTCCTCCTCCTTCTTCTTCTTCTCCTTCCTTCTTCTTCCTCCTCTTTCTTCTTCTTCTTGTTACTTGTTCTTTCTTCTCCCTCCTCCTTCTCCCTTCTTTCTTCTCTCTTCTTCTTCCTTCTTTCTTTCTTTTCTTCTTCTCTTCTTCTTTCTTCTTCTTCTTCTTCTTCTTTTTTTTCTTCTTCTTTCTTTTTTCTCTTCTTCCTTTTTCTCTCTTCTTCTTCTTCTTCTTTTTCTTCTTCCTTTTCTTTCTTCTTCCTTTCTTCTTCTTCTTCTTTCTCTTTCTCTTCTTCTTCTCTTCCTTCTTCTTCTTTCTCCCTCTTCTTCTTTCTTCTTTGTTCTTCTTTCTTCTTTTCCTTCTTCTCCTTCTTTTCTTCTTCTTTCTTCTTCTTCTTCTTTCTTCTTCCTTTTTTCTTCTTTTCTTCTTCCTTCCTCCTTTTCTCTTTTTTTTTTTCTTCTTCCTCCTCTTTCTTCTTCTTCTTCTTCTTTTCTTTTCTTTTTCCTTCTTCTTTCTTCTCCCTCCTCCTTCCTTCTTTCTTCTTCTTCTTTCTTCTTCCTTTCTTCTTCTTCTTTCTTCTTCCTTCTTTTTTCCTTCTTTCTTCTTCCTGCTTCCTCCTCCTCCTCCTTCTTCTCCTTTCTTCTTCTCCCTCCTCCTTCTTCTTTCTTCTCTTTTTTTACTATTCACTATGCACCAAATATTCTCAGTTCTTAATAAAGATTGAATTTCCTCCCTGAAATGACCAGTATGACTAAAGTTGGCATTAATGGCTTTGGGATAATAATCGGCGTTATGCTGTAGTCAAAATACAGTCTAAAGAACATAAACACGTGTAATCAAAATTGCCATTATATCATTTTAAACAAATATCTATCCATTCTTCTACATTAGGCCGACAGCTGACAATCTTCAACACCCAAGCCACCATCTCCATCGGGGGCAATGACAGGAAGCGGCCCTACCAGGGTCAGCTCTCCGGCCTCTACTACAACGGCCTCAAGGTCCTCAACATGGCCGCCGAAGGTCACGTCAACATCAAGGTGAACGGGAGCGTGCGATTGGTCGGAGACGTGCCTACGAGCAAGGGAGCGGCGCGAACCACCACCTCGGTGCCCCCCGAAATGTCCACCACCTTCATAGAGACGACGACCACACTGTCGACTACAACCACGAGGAAACAGCGCTCTCCACCCACTATTCAGGTAAGACGCGACACTTGACAAAAGCCATTAGGCGAATGCTGGTAGGTTTTTGTTTCATTTATCTTTATTTATACAGGAAGTTTTGCATGTCCTTGAAAATGTCCAGTCTGTTTCATTCATATCCCTCCCCTTAGAATGATAAGGTTTTATATTTGTTCTGAAGTAGTGAGGTTTAAAATCCTGACCACTCATTGAGCACAGTTGAATCAGATTTTTTTTTTTTTTTTTTCCTCATATAAACCTAGAAGAACCAAACCATCCAAAATTCTGATAAAGGTGTAAAGAAGGTATTCAAGAACAAGAATTTCTGAATAACTCGACAAATAGAGCCTCATAATTCTAAGAGGATGTTTTTGGTCTGTGTGTGGACTTAGAATCAACCAACTCTGTAGCTTAAAGCCAAAAGTTTATATTGCAAATTATCCACCAATTCATTACAAATCCAGTAACTGTAGAACGAATTAAAAAAGACTTGCCACAGTGAGAATCAGTACATCACATTTTATTGAAGATCCAAAGATTTCCAGCTCTATCCAAAGATTTCCAGTCCATAGATGGTACAGTCTTGTCATTTAGAAAATCCATTCCTAGCTAGTATTTGTCTGGCACTGTTACCTGATCATTAACTGGAGCGATATTGAAATCCAGTCTGCAATTAGTTGATAAGACAATCACCCATTAACCAGAAGAAGATACCAGATTTGGTCTTTGCTAGTATTGCACGGTGCCTTTGTGTTCTTCGGCCAGACACTTTATCAGCTTCGCTAATGTCTGGCAGTATTATTGTGACTGTACAGCAACTCTGAGTGACAGTTGGTAGAGGCCCTGATAAATTGCTACAGAGAAATATTGGGATAAATGATAATATTAAAACTACTTTGTGCCGCAAATACAAAGCAGGATAATCCAAGTAAAACGATTTTTAAACACACTGTATCATTAAAAAGCCTGAGATGCAACAAAAATTAGCCATGGAAGTTATTTATTCTACCCTGTACAGCTCAAGTCTTACCTTATTACATAAAAATTTGCTAAAACGTCCCCACTTTTGCCTAAGTACCATGGACTGTATGTATAAATGGACATCGCTTTACCTTCTAGCAGGAAGCTCTGGCTCCAATTCACTTTACATTAAAGACTGTCGCCCCTCTCTCTGTAACTGCTGCTGTCAAACTCGTCGTTTTTGTCGTAAACGTTCATAATAACCCGCTCTATGTGATCCTGGTGTTTTTATTTTCACTATTGTGGCTGTAACTCAAGATATGAAAGCGTTAGCAACAGGTTTGATTGACAGCGCTGTTAAGCTTCTGCATCCAGCTAAACCAGCGGTGCAGGCGAAAAGGGGCGTTACCTTCCACGGTTTCGCTCCAGATTGGCCCTTTGGTTGCTATGATCCTTGCAGTCAGAAGTCCAAATATTGAACTCAGGTCCAAATCCGCCCCTATAACTGCTTCATATGACTGGAAGCAGTTATAGGGTGGACTGGAGCCGAACGGGAGCGGGACCCAGGACACGCTGGAGGGACTATGTCTCTCGACTGGCCTGGGAACGCCTTGGGGTCCCATCAGAGGAGCTGGAGGATGTGTCTGGGGTGAGGGAAGTCTGGGAGTCCCTGCTTAGACTGCTGCCCCTGCGAACCAGCCCCGGATAAGAGGAAGAAAATGGATGGATGGAGCCGAACGTAATGTCACTTAGTCCTCTTCTTTACACAGTCTATCGTCGGTACCTTCTAAGGTTGCAGTACTTCTGTATCACGAGTATATACATGTCAATTGGCTCGCTGTTTTTAAGCCGCTAAACCTAAACTGGACCATATGAAAAGCTCTTCATCTCTTGAGTCTGATAACTGCACATTGACCTGTTCTGATACTTCGGAGTCAGACTGTCGACCATGTTACTTTTCCCCTACCTGATCACTCAAGGTCACCATCACTATAGTGTATTCCTCATTCAACGGCGCACTCTAGCACCGCTGTTAAAAACACAACTTACACTCTTTCCATTCTCTTCTCTCATCTGTCACCCCGACAACACGACATTGTACGTTTTGGTTCCAATCATCCACACCAATGAATGTCACCTCACTTCTAGGAAAGTAATCACGCCATGCCGTCCGGTGACACCCAGAGGAGAAATTGAACTATGAATGTGTTGTTCATATTGAAGTCATAAGTCTTCTTCGTTTCCCTCCTCAGTCAGCGCTTGTCATGTTACCGTTATCACGCTCTTCAACTTAACTGCAGATAGTGTGTGGCGCTGATGGCCTTGTGTGGCAGTGGTGGAACGTAACAAAGTAAAAGTATTAAAGTACTGTATTTAAGTGAAAAATTGTAGGTATCTGTACTTAAGTAGATTTTAAAATGTGTACCCGAGAGCAGATATCTGTACTTTCTACTCCACTATATTTTTGAACAGGGCTTAAAAGTAAAAGTTTTTTTTGTTTTTTTTAATTTATTATTATTGTTTGAGACCTGCTGAAAAGGCTGAGGTTTTATTTTTAACACGTTCAAAATTTAAGGAAACAAAAGTATACTAATAAAAACAGCTAGAAAAATGATGAGTTCAATTGTTTCTGCGCAAATCTTTACCAAAATCACTACATTTGAAGCTTCATTAGAGCTCAAAATGTTTGCAAAAATAGTACTTTTTACTCCAAGCACAGGTTTAAGTGGGTAGAAGAATACTTTTACTTAAGTAGATTTTAGTCTACTTGTACCTACTCTCTACTCTACTCCACATCAAGAGGAGCTGAAGTGGCTCGGGCATCTGCTCAGGATGCCTCCTAGACGCCTCCTTAGGGAGGTGTTTCGGGCATGTTCCACCGGAAGGAGGCCACAGAGAAGACCCAGGACACGCTGGAGGGACTATGTCTCTCGGCTGGCCTGGGAACACCTTGGGGTCCCACCGGAGGAGCTGGAGGATGTGTCTGGGGTGAGGGAAGTCTGGGAGTCCCTGTTTAGACTGCTGCCCCCGTGGTCTGGCCCTGGATAAGTGGAAGAAAATGGATGGATGGAGATTCTTTCATGTGATACTTTTACCTTTTTTTTTGCTGCTTTTGTATTTTTTTGCTCCGACATCTGTACTTTTACTTAAGTAACAAAACTCCAACAGTGGTCAGTCTAATATAGTGTAATACTGACTTGTCTGCCAGCTAGGAATTGGGTAGTGACTCCCCTTAAATTTCCGTATTTCCGATTTTGGTCAGGTGAGGTGATCATTTCTGTATTTATTTGCCAGAAAATAACTATGCTTTTGTCAGCCTTTGTTACGATCAAGAATCATTGTAAACACTGGCATATTTCTGCTTTGTTTTAAACATTAGACCGTGCAGAAAAAGTCTCTCTACCTGATTTTTGTTCCAGTACAGATACATTGCAGCTCTTGGAGTCAAAATGAGGCCATTGTATACTGTGTGCATCTCATTATAAAGCGTGTTATCGTCTCAGAACCAGAAAGTGCGCTGTTATTATTCTAGTTATTGTTAGCTTTACCGTCAAAGTAAAAGTCCGCTCTGGTCTCTGAAGTTGAAGTTCTCTGAAAGTTGTCAAAAGCACTTATAAACTTGTGCTGAATAATTGGGATGCCAGGAATGCGTTACGAAATTGAGGAATAACTTTGAACTGATGTAAAGAGCAGGAGCTTTAAAAGACGTATATTATGTCGTTTTCTATGTTATAATGTTTGTTCTCCTCATCACAGATATACCTGGAGTTGCGTTTTGTTTCTTTCACACATGTTTAACACACAAACCCTGGACACTGTTCCACCTTGTGATGCCATACAGTAGTACAGGAAGTGCTCCACTGTGTTTTTAAACTCCATACACCTTTACTCGAATCATTTGGACAGTCTCAGCCTTGGAATTTCTAAACTGTACTAAACATTTTGATGAGGTAACAGCATTATAACATGTCTTAAAGCTCACAAGAGTCAATTTTGTCTAATATAGGACCTTTAACTCTATAGCGACGGATGCTTTCGCTGATGATAGACTCGCGGTTGCCGACTTTTCATTACCGTAACTCCGCAACCAATTGTGCTTCATGTAAATTCAAACAGTATCTCAAAGCAGAGACATGGGGCTCTTCAAATATGTTACTGTCATTACGGTAATGTGCTCACGCTGTCCCTCGAAGACGACCAATCAGAGCGCAGGTGCCGCCGGGATCCTCCAAGTCAGTTATTTGATGCATCAAAGGAAAAATAAGGATGGATAGAGGTGTAAAATAAAGGTAGTTGTGTGAAAAAAGGCAAAGGTACATGCTGATACTTCCTTTAACATGATTTCTATGGCTAAAAAAAGAATAAAAGTCGAGTTATACTGGTCTGTATGTCTTTAAAGGGTTAAGTATCCAGTTGCATAGTGAATTTGTGGAGCTGGAGATGTGGAACTGCTCATGGAGATGTTAATGCTTTGCCTGGAATGTTCCACTGTATGGCATTAATCATAAACATATCTCGTGTTTATTCACTTCCTTTCCATCTGTGGCGCTGACGATTTTGAATCATTTCGAGCCAAACTATAAAATGTGAACGTGACCTATTGAAAGCCACCTAACACCCTATGATCTGGGGAGAAATCCAGCCCAAGCTGTCGTGACTCGGAGTCGAAAATCTTTGTAAACCTGCGTGACTTCAGTAATCTCAGATACATTACGCAGACGTCCTCTTCATTCTCCAACAAGGTCGAGTCAGATCGCACTGGTAAAAGGAGGCATTTCTGAGTTATACGCTATTAATTTCAAGGGTAGTCAATACTTTGAAAAAGATTTTGTGCAAGCGCGTTTCTTTTCAAGGTGGAAGGATAAAGCGATATGTCTTTTGTCAATAGCAGAATGGAGACATATGTTCTCACTGTAACTTTCCTCTGCACGCAACTTCATTCTCAACTTCAAAACGGTGGAATGTGCATTGATGAAAAATGCAATGTCAAGCTCTGTAGACATCGCTTATATAGTCGGATAATCTAAGCACGGTTAAAATAACTTTGAATGGAAGTAGTTGCCCCTAAAGTGTTACATATTGTCTAGTGATGCAACTGGAGTCGGTTTCACTCTGAACGAGGACTGCAGCTTCAAGAACTGAATTTTGATGGACTCCACTTTACCTCAACTAACCTCACAATAAGAGCAAGCAGATTAATGCATGAGGTGCTTTGCAAAGATGTAAATTTGGTGGATTTCCTACCAGTTGCCCTTTTGTTCAGTTGTAATTTGTCACATGCAGTTATTGTGGTGGGTGATGGAAAATATTTGTAAATTAATTCTTACTTTTTTTTTTTTTTTTTTTTTTTTTTTTTTTTTTTTTAATCAGACAAGAGCATCAACAACAAATGTGCCTGTCTAAAAAGTTTTTTTTTTTTTTCTTTTTTATCTCTTACCCGAGTACAACCAACATGGGAAGAATAAAAAAAATAACCCAGTAGTAGTCCCTATTATCAAAGCTGGCTGAATAATTTTAGACTTCTTAATGTTAACTTGATTGCTATCCATTTCTGAGTGATGATGATGAGTGATGAAAAAATACCACTGTTACCATAGCAATAAAAAATTCAAACAACATTTTCTACATCTTGTAAACGGAAGCTAAACCCCATAAATAGTTATGGTTTTTGTCCCTCGTCTGCCAACCAAACTATCATGTTTCCGTTCCTATATCTATTCTATTGATGCTGAAAAACACTGAATTAAACAAACTTAAAGCCGTAGTTTTACACCAGGGTCAGAAGTTCCCCAAATCTCCTCTCCTCTTCCTCACACAGACTATATTCATTTTTCATCTACACCTATGTTCCCATGGCGACGTCTGCTTTGATTCACGCCGCTGTGCCACGGAATTTCATTTGCCAGGCCCTTTAATTTTACAGCTCCCTCGCCGGATGTCAACTACACCGATTCGAGAGGTGCAGAGAGGAAACCTGCCCCGTCTTGGCACATTTCCCCGCCCCTCCGGGTAGTATAGGGGCGTAGGGGGAGTTGAGCTATCGCTAGTGATGTACTGCGGTGTTCAAAGTGAGCTATAGGCACCTGACATCGCCTGGACTGGCTGTAGTGCCGGATAGTATGTGCGCTGAATTTTGAATCACCGCAAGTCTATTTTCGGAGACCCAATTCCGGCTGTTTCCTTGCGGAGGTGAGGAGTGTCGAATCCCAAGGCGCCAAAGGATCAACGGAACGGGGCAGACAGGGGCGGGGTAGTGGAGAGAGCCAATCTCACGCTTAATTAATAATCACTCCGACGGGATATATACGCTCTGCGACAGGCGTGTGCTAGCTTCTTTCCCCTTTTTCTTGTAGGTGGGGTTTTTTGGACACTCGGATGGGTCAGGTGGTCCACTGGGGGCAGGAACAAGAGGATGTAGGATGTGCTGTTCACACCCTGGTGCACAGTGTTGTCTCAGAGTGTGAAAAGGAAACGACTCGTGTGAAGATGGATAGCACAGGTTGGGGAGGATTTTAAGTATGTCAAAGGAAGGAGTAGGAACAAGTCAAGGGGAATGGGTTTTTTTGGGGTTTTACATTCAAAACGGCAACTCGACTGTTTAGCTGTGCTTGGGACTAGCTCAATTCCACCTTATTTCAATGGCAGGGAATTTGAATTATAGATTGAATAAAATAGTTGATGCAAAAGGCTCAATACAAATCTTGATTCCATGGTGATGGTAAAAACACACTGCACCATAGAAAATACAATGTTAAAGGGCCTATATTACGTTGTTTTCTGATCTATGTTATAATTTAGACTGATTTAGGTTTCAGAGTTCTTCCCTCTAATGGAAAACACTCCACGATGTTATATGGTAATACAGGAAGTGCTCCACTGTGTTTTTAAGCTCCATACACCTTCACTAGAATCATTTGGATGATTTCAGCTCTGGAATTGCGGAATCTCAGTTGAGCAAAAGCTAAAAAGGCAGATGTTAACTTGAAAATTATTGCTTTATGATGTCACAAGGTGGGACAGAGCATTTTGAGCTTTGGAGATGTAGACAGACTCATAATAAAAAGTTACTGAAATGTGTGAATGAAACAAAACACAACTCCAGGTCTGTTTTTGAGGAGGTAACAACATTATAACATGACTAAAAGCTCACAAGAGTCCACTTTGGGTGATATAGGACCTTTAATTCTAGTCCTAGTATAGATAATTTGACCAGAGGTGCCCAATTTTTTATTTATTTATTTTTTATCAAGGGCCACATCTCAAAACATATTTGAAGTGGATGGCCACAGACCGGTGACCAATGCAGTGCGGTGCTTTATACACAGCTTTGACATTTTAAGTCTGTATCACACTGCAATGTGATGTTTGAGAATATAGTTGTAGAAATAGTTTAATTTACTGTTAAAAGTTCTGCTTATGATCAATTGGGCCGGTTCAGCAGGAGGCCTGAGGGCCAATAAAAACTGGTCTGAGGGCCGCATTTGGCCCTTGGGCTGTGGTTTGGACACCCCTGTCTTAAGTCGTATTTTAGCTTTTTCCAGTATTGATACTTTTTCAAATAAGTTTCATTGTCAGTTAGTTTCGTGGGTCTCCCTGTGGTGGAAAAGGCTGTAGTTTGCTCATACTTTTGCTTATCTTCGTTCACTCATCTTGAACTGACTGGTAGCTGTTTTATCCCTTATTTGTAACACTGGTTGTACTGCTTGACCAAACATGTAGCTTAAGGATAACTTTGTTCTCTTTACACTGCACAGTTTTGTCGAAAATGAAACTGCTTTCCAATGTGTGCAGATAGATAAAGCCTGGACGAGATGGATGGGTCCTTTTAAATATGTCAGGCAAACACCATAAAGTGAAATCATGTGCTTTGGTTTGCAACTGCAGGGCAAGAGAACATTTTAGTAGGAGTTTTATTAACACTCAGATCAGTACTTTAAGCTAAAATAAAGAGCCTTAAATATGTAACAGGTGAAATAAAGTAGGCGATGTTAAAGTGATCCACCTTTTTGTGCTTTTAGACATGGTGTTTGGTTCCCTGGCAAATCCAAAATAAGTTTTTTTTATAGATTGATATCAGTTTGGTCTCCACATCCCCCGGTGTGTCTCAAGCCCGGACAAACATGATCAGATCAGGTTTTTTCAGTGACACAGTGTGAAATGAAGGAGGTCACCTATGATAGTGAGTTTAGTGCTTCGCCCATTTATTCTGCAGAAATTCACGATGTCCCATGATATTTCTTTTCCCATATTTTTGTGCCGATATGGACAGACTGTGCATGTCGCCTATTGGCTAATCCACCTGTCATGCCCACCTGGAAATGGGGAAATTAACCACTGACCAGACTCACATCTTTTTAAAATATTAAAAAGTGTGTGTTGACTTTAACCCTGGAGAACCCACAGGGCCGCAGTTAACTGCTGCTACCCAAAATGAATAAACAAAAAAATAAAAAGTCAAATTTCAATAAAAAAAAATTCAAAAAGCCCAGAGTGCCACTTCTGGCCCCTGCTAGTGGATGAATATTGAACCATGAGCCAGAGTGATAGTGACAAGATGGCTGACCTGTTGAGCTGGAAAAATACTCAAACAAAATCGTCTTCTCAGCAAACCAGCGGTTGGTAAAATTGAGTTTTTTTGTTAATCTTTTTAGTAATAACTTGCAGAACATGTTTTATATTTTTTTTGGATAAATTAGCGATCCTAATGGGTCAAATTTGGCCCTGATCCTAAATTAGGGAATGAAAGGTTAACATTTGAAAAAGTGGATATTTCAGTGTTCCGTGAACTTATAGCAGTGATTTTTTGCAATGTTCATAATTTTCCACAGAAGAAAAGGGTTCTTGGGTTCTCCTGGGTAAAAATTTACCTGTAGAAAGGTTTGTTTTTTTGCCAAAATATATTTGAATAATCCTATACACAGTAAATTTTCTTTTTAGTACAAATACAGTTAGTGCTATGTTGCTAATATGCCCCACTGTTACTTGGGTGTCAGACAGATGTACTACAGTCATCTACCACAGATTAGGACAATTAAAAGTGCACTGCGTAACTTTTCTGGGTGAAGACTCCCACCAGCTTGCTTTGCCTTGAATCATTCTTTTTCTATGTCCATGGAGACAATTAGGGTGTGTAACCAGGCAAAGTAACAGGTCAAATCTTTAGGAGGGCAGCACCACTAACAGTCAAAATATATGTTTCTCAATGTGTTTCTGAACAATAAAATGTGTAGTTGAATACCATACTGTGCCACATTCCTGTCTGAGCACTAAACATCCCCATGGAGACAAGCAGGGAGCAGCCCCCCCACCATAAAAGTTACATAATGTGTCTTCAGCATCACTAATACACGCGGCCATATACAGCAAATCTCTTTCTCTCCATTGCGTCCCCGTTGAAGCGTACCTTACATTTTCCGCTTGCAGCTCCGATCTCGGGTGCTCATTTTGGGAGCGCCTCTCTATCACAGGAGATCAGCGTCATTCGCATACTCAATTAACTCGCGGAGCCGGCCTGAGATGTTTGGGAACAATTATGGAAAAACTGCAGGGAGGTAGGCAGCGGTCTGGAGTGTTCCGTAGGGAGAGGCAGTCTAAGTGATTTGCATGGCTGCCGTGTTTCAGAAATTGCTCACGTCCATCATGTTCAGCTACACCGCGCTCAAGTCCAGGGGAAAATGAGAGGTAAATTGTTTGTGGTTTAATTGGGCTTTTTTCTCTTGGTTCCCCTGACAGCGTTACATTGAACTGACATGCCGAGTGATGTGAAAAGGTGTGTTTTTCTGAAGCTATAGAAGACCGATGGAGTTGAGAGATGAGATGGACCATATTGGTTCTTTATGGTTTGAAGAATATCATATATTTCTAATAGGGAATGGTCCTCAAAGTGTTCCATATATAAGCGTAAGATGCAAACCCATGAACAGATGCTGAACAGGAGGCAGTTTTCAGTTGTCATTCTACTGTGTTTCCATTGTACAAATCCAAAAAGGAACGACGAAAAAGATAATTTATATTATGCCAACATGTTAGAGCCATAAGAAACACCTCACACTCTGAGGACTGCAGGGTCCGGCCTCCTGCTGGTGCCTAGAGTCAGAACTGAACCAGGACTGAACCGGGACTAAACCAGGACTGAACCAGGACTGAACCAGGACTGAACATGGACTGAACCAGAACTGAACATGGACTGAACCAGGACTGAACCGGGACTGAACAAGGACTAAACATGAACTGAACCAGGACTGAACCAGGACTACCAGAACCATGGGTAAACTGACTGAACCAGAACTGAACCAGGACTGAACCAGGACTAAACCAGGTAAACCAGGACTAAACCAGGGACTAAACCAGGACTGAAACAGGACTGAACCAAGGACTAAACATGGACTGAACCAGGGACTAGGACTAAACCAGGAACTGAACCAGGACTAAACAAGGACTAAACATGGAGTAAACCAGGACTGAACCAGAACTGAACCAGGACTAAACCAGGACTAAACATGGACTGAACCAGCACTAAACATGGACTAAACCAGGACTGAACCAGGACTGAAAAACACTGGACTGAACCAGGACTAAAACCAGGACTAAAACCACCCAGGACTGAACCAGGACTGAACCAGGACTGAACCAGGACTGAACCAGGACTGAACCAGGACTAAACATGGACTGAACCAGAACTAAACCAAGACTAACCCAGGACTGAACCAGGACTGACCCAGGACTGAACCAGGACTAACCCAGGACTAAACCAGGACTAACCCAGGACTGAACCAGGACTGAACCAGGACTGAACCAGGACTAAACCAGGACTAAACATGGGTGACCATCTTTTAAGTTTTCTGCAGCTAAAACCTGGAACAGTTCCTGCAGATGTGACACAGGCCTCTACTTCGACGATGTTTAAATCCAGGCTCAAAACGGTTCTTCTTTATCCGTGCATGTCACTGAAAGGTTTTTATTCTGCACTTTTCTCTTTTAACGATGATTATTATGTTTAGATTTGTTCGTATTGTGCGTCTTTTGTATTCTGTAAGCATTTTGAATTACGTGTGTACAAATCATATAACCTTGCCTTGCAGTAACATCTCCATGGAGACAAGCATGTAGCGAACTTTTCATCAGACGAGTTGCATTATGCACCTTTGACTTAACGACTCTCACCTGCTTTTATATGTCAGCAAACCCCAAGGCCTTATATAGATGCTGCGAAACTCAAAAGTGGACTGAAAGTTGTATGTTCTGCTATAACGTACGGATCCTCATTTTCTGTTTCCTTTTCGGCAAATTGTCTAAAGTAAAGTACATTGCATTTCTAAACGGCGGAGGATGTGTGGTAATCACTGATTCATTCTTGTTTTTAAGCGCCGTGTCTCCGAGCGCTCGCCTGCTTGATGATGTTTGATCAGCATTCATTTGAGCGTGTGCTTGGGTGTTGTTGTCTGAGAGTGTACAGTAGCGGGGCTCGCGGTGCTAAATGTTATGCAAAACTGCTTATGTTGTGGAGCAGCTGGATTCTGGAAGGATTTAGGCGTTCAGAAACTCAGTCAAATTGTTTTTTTTTTCTGCTTAGAGTGATGCATTTGGATTCAAACCTGTGCTAGTACATCAAACATCGCAGGTCGCAGGTCAGGCTTGGAGCAGAGTTCAGACTTTGCAGGAGCAGATGACACTGATTAAAAGTCTGTCTTGTCCTTGTTTAAGAAGTTATTATTGAAAGTAAGTTTGGTAGTTTTTTAAGGCAAGGCAAGTTTATTTGTACAGCACAATTTAACACAAAGTAATTCAAAGTGCTTTACAGAATAATTAAGACGTTAAAATCGCAATACAACATATCAAAGCAGAAATAATCAACATGAAATTAACATTAAAAGAGAAAAGTGCAGAAAAAAATGAATAAAAAAAAGATGAAATAGAATCAGAACTTGTAATAGATCAATGCAAAGAAACAAAGTTATTTCTGTGCCAAAAAGTAATCTGGTCAGCCATATTTATTCCCATTGTAACGTGTGATATTCCCGTGAGAGTTTCCGTCTGTGGAAGTGTGTTGAGGGTTGACACAGACCTGTGTAATGGTGCCAGTTTGGGTTTGTCAGTCTTGAGTGATGGCATATTTTTACCCATTCCAGCTCATGAATCCTAAACAACATTTGGAATACAAAAGGTCAACTACAGCACGACACTCTCTCTCTCTCTTTTTTTGTTTCTCTTTCTCTCCCTCTCTCTCTGTCTCTCTCCATTTCTCCCTCTCTCTTTTCTCTCTTTCTCCATTCCTCTCTGTTTCTCTCTTGCTAAATTTCTTTATCTCTCTGTTCCTCTCTCTCTTCTCTCTCTTTGTCTCTCTCTTTCTCTATTTCTCTCTCTGTTCCCCTCTCTCTTCTCTCTCTCTTTTTCTCTCTGTCTCTTTTTTTTCTCTTTCTCCATTTCTGTCTGTTCCCCTCTCTTTTCTCCTTCCTCTTTGTCTCTCTCTTGTCTCTCTTTGTCTCTCTCTCTTTCTCTCTCATTTATCTCTCTGTTCCTTTCTCTCTTTCTCTCTCTCTCTCTCTCTCTCTCTCTCTCCCCCCCTCTCTCTCTCTCTTCTCTCTCTCTCTCTTTTCTCTCTCCTCTCTCTCTCTCTCTCTCTCTCTCTCTCTCTCTCTCTCTCTCTGTTCCTCTCTCTTCTCTCTCTCTGTCTCTCTCCCTCTCTCTTCCTCTCTCTCTCTCTTCTCTCTCTCTCTCTCCGTCTCTCTCTCTGTTCCTCTCTCTCTCTCATCTCTCTCTCTCTCTCATCTCTCTCGCACTCCCTCTCTCTTCTCTCTCTCTCCCTCTCTTCTCTCTTTCTCTCTCTCTCTCTATGTGGCGCTGTGATGTCCCGGTGCATTATGGGAGATGAATGCTGGAGGTCTGCTGTTAGCGCCGTTAGACCAATTAGTAGCCGGCAGAGTGATGGTGACCCCGCTGAGGTGTTTGGCTCATTAGCACAAAAGCGGCAGAGGAGGCACGCAGCGTCTACCATCTTCACTACGTCTCCATCTCCCTCATCTGCATACGAGCGCCGCTAAATGAAGAGTCTTACTACGCTGTATGCTAATCAAAGAGGAAGCGCTGATGGGTCGGAGCGTGGTGCTAGCGTGCGTAATTTCTGTGAGGAAGTCAAATTTTAATATTGCATTAGAGGATGGTCTGGTAACTGCTTTTTAAATTGGGGTGATTTCATTTTTGGTGAACAAAATGAAACAATTTGCAACAATTTTGTCTATGTTGGAGTGTTTTTAAAATGAGAGCTAGCAGCTTTCCAAAATAACAGTTGGTTCCAAAGTGACTGTGAACTGTAGCTTTAGCGAGTAGTGCATTGCAACCTATTTACACCACTCAAACTAAGGCAAACTATTGAAGTGGGGGTTAAAAGTTTGCAAAAATAAAATGTATACGACTGAAAAAATTGTTAAAAAAAGAGTCTTGGAGTCAGTCTGGACCAGGGGTAGGCATTTTCCAAATGTATTCTTTTAAAAAGTCACCTTCAGAGAAAGGCTTGCTAGCTTTTGCTCATTTGAATGCCAGCAAAAAACTTGCCTTGGTACTTTGATCGGACTTCGGTGAAAAAAAATATTTAGTTGTCCACTCCGTATTAAACACACATCGCTCACTATCCACTTTTCTTTTCTATGATAAGCTCATTTTTGCTGAAGGGCTGATAAGAGAATAAGAGAGTAATATAAGGTAGCTGAAGTGCACCATAATTTGGTCACGTTCGGCGGGCCGGATTAATAAACCCAACGGGCCGTATGTGGCCCCCAGGCCGTAGTTTGCCCACCCCTGGTCTGGACTGTAACTTGAGTTTTAACAGCCATATTAAGATGATAAGTAGGTTGGCTTTCTATCACCTAAAAAATATCTTGTACCTTGACTTGATACTTGAAGTCCTCCACTTGAGGCAAGGACTCACCACCCACCCGGAGAGGGCAAACCATGAATTTGGAGGAGCTCTTGGTTTGCCTACCCTCACCTATGGTCATGACTCCTGGACGTCTCCCTAGGGAGGTGTTCTGGGCATGTTCCACCGGGAGGAGGCCCCCGGGGAAGACCCAGGACACGCTAGAGGCACTATGTCTCTCGGCTGGCCTGGAAACACCTTGGGGTCCCACGGGAGGAGCTGGAGAACTTGTCTGGGGTGAGGGAAGTCTGGGAGTCCCTGCTTAGGCTGGTGCCCTCACGACCCGGCCCTGGATAAGTGGAAGAAAATGGATGGATGGATGGACCTTAGTGACTTTATTTATAAGCAAGACCTAGTAAACTGGTCCAGGCAGCTACAACTGATACAAAATGTTGCAGCTAGGATGATCACGAAAACAAAAAAAAAGACGAGCGGTACACTGGCTGCCACTCTCACATTATCCATTTCAAAATTCTTTTATTGGTCCCCAAATCTCTAAACAGTATCTGACAGACCTGTTGACTCCCTATGAGCCCCCTAACCCCCCCACATCCGCTGGGACGGGACTCCTGGTGGTTCCTCCAGTTCAGACCAAACCAACTCAAGCCTCATTTGGTTTCTGTGCTTCTCAAATGTGCATTCTTTACCGGAAAATCTGTGCATTGAAACAAGGTCTAATATTTTTTAATCTAAACTAAACACACATCTTTTTAATATCGCTCCCATGAATAATTAACGGCAAAGCAAAGTATGAATGTGTATAGTTATTAAACTTGAAAGTTTTAATTAATGGCAAAGCTCATGAATTCATATATATATTTATTGACTTCACTGATCTTTAGTGTTATTTATGTGGAAACTATCTACATTCATATTTTGCTAACTATTTGAACTTTTATATTTGCTGAATTGGTGTGACTTTAATTGAGTTGTTGAGTTCAGTTCTGCATGAAATGTACTTTACGAATAAAACTGACCTCTAAAAAATGTAAAAAAATGCACACTTCCATCTATTTAATTTGGAAAACTAAAATCAGAATAAGATTTTTTTTTTTTTTTTCTCCTTTGTCCTTTAACAAAATTGTCAAACTAGGAATTGGCAATAATAGTAAATACAAAATATGAAACAATAAAATAAAGACTCTGTAATAAAAATGAACAGTGCAAATATTGTACTAACTTTCTTCACAATATACTGTACACTTTTATTGTACTTGTAGAATCTTTGAAGCAGGATTTCTCGATACTCTTTGCTCCAAATGCCAAAGGAGTACCCATCCGCTCTTCCATTTGAGATCCCAGACATGACAATCCCATTTTAGCCCAGTCATGCGTGTCCTGCCTGCTCCGTCGGCTCCGTACACGCACTATGCAAAGCTAGCTGTGACTCGATGAATTTTTCATGTCACTCGCTACAAAAAAGACAACATGTACACAGAGCCGTATCCATTAGACTACTCTGCGTGTGGCGCTGGTGATCTCATGTTCTTGGGTGTGTTGTGGGCAGTTTGTCTCTCAGTATGGGCACCAGGATTCAGCTCGTGGGGTGGGGGATCGTGGGGGTTTGTAATGGATGTTCCCCCTAGCGGCACAACGACTTATAGATCCTGGGGGAAGGCTTATGTGAGAGGAGACACGCTGTCTTGTCACTGACACGACCGGCGCTCACATGGGAGTAGAGGGATGTTTGTGAGTAAGGCTGGAGAATATGTGGGTTTGTGTACATGTTCTGAGGCTCTATAGGCTGATTTCAGAACATGTAGGAGTTTTTGTTTGTTATTTTTATTAAAGCATTTGCAGAATTACGAAGTTAAAATGCATACACAAACAACAAATACACAGGATACAGGATTTTTTTCTTCAAAGGAGCTCAAAGTCTCTCATAGGAAAATATACCGCACTCAATGTGAGGTATATTTTGAACTGTTGCATCTCTTTATTTTGGGTAATTCTTCCATAAAGTTCCTCCTTTATTCTTATTTATGAGTTTGAGTTTTTTTATTTATTATTTGGTTGGGACAAAGCATGTTAATGGACAGATGTGACATGACAGACATGAACATAAACACGCCGGATTATAGCCAAAGATTAATTTCCACCCGTTGTCCCAAGGGCTGGGCCCACAGAAGGGTCAAAATAAATTCCTATAGTTGCACTTCCCACTCATTGCACATCCCACATATTGCACATCTGATATATTGCATGTCCCACATATTGCACATCCCACATATTGCACATTCCACTCATTTCACATCCCACATATTGCACATCCCACTCATTTCACATCCCACATATTGCATGTCCCATATATTGCACATCCCACTAATTGCACATTCCACTCATTGCACATCCCACATATTGCACATCCCACATATTGCACATTCCACTCATTGCACATCCCACTCATTTCACATCCCACTCATTGCACATCCCACATATTGCACACCCCACATATTGCACATCCCACATATTGCACACCCCACATATTGCACATTCTACATATCGCACACCCCACATATTGCACACCCCACATATTGCACATCCCACATATTGCACACCCCACATATTGTACATTCTACATATCGCACATCCCACATATTGCACACCCCACATATTGCACATTCTACATATCGGACATCCCACATATTGCACATCCCACATATTGCACATCCCACATATTGCACACCCCACATATTGTACATTCTACATATCACACATCCCACATATTGCACACCCCACATATTGCACATTCTACATATCGCACATCCCACATATTGCACATCCCACTAACTGCACATCCTACATATTGCACATTCCACTCATTGCACATCCCACATAACGCAGAAAAAACTTCATTCCAGCTGCTCACTTCTGCATCCACTTCTTCAATTTTTTTTGTATTTTTCTACCTCCAAAACTTAGCACACTGTTTAATTTTCATATTACCTCACCAATGTACAAACCCCACGTCTCCCGCAGATGTAATCGATCCAATGCCACCGCTGAACGTAGCCTATCAAAGTGGAACAGTTGGTATTAAATCCTTCGCCAAGTCATTTTGAAAAGTTGTGAGAATGCGGTGACATCCTACTCTCTTGCTGCTTTGTAATTAACTTTTTTTTCCAACACAACGCTTCCCAGAACAAAACTATTATAAAAGTTAAATTTCTGTCTATCCCTTTCTTTCTTCTCCACTTCACAAGGTAGTTGATAGTGAGTTTTTGAAGTCCGGTGCTTTGACATACAAAAACATAACTAATTTTCCTGGCATTATTTGAGCTTTTTCATGTTGTTTTTACACTAGAATATTTGAGAGGCGTTCAGATGAAGGCTGCATGAGGAGATCAATATTAATTCCATCTGTCTTTGGTGAACACTGATAGCCGCGTGATGCGATTAGCGTAGCTTAGCATGGGGCTGCAGACTGTCCTCCCATTTCACTGTCATATTAAACTTAGCATAATGGATGTGTGCATAGCAAAACCTAAATGTATAGATCTGTATATCATATTCTTGTGATGCACTCATGATTATTGATTCGAACCTTCTGAGATTCAATTTCGGCTTCGTGTCAGCTGAGCTCCTTGACAGTCAACTGTTGGTAGGATTTCAACAATGAATCCATGGGTTTGTAAACAGATACCGTGGCTGAATATATATATATAGTCAAAGGCGTTTTACCACACAATATTCAAGTGGTCAGAACTCAGCGGTGCATGAAGATTATCAATAGGTTGCATTCACCTGTCATTCTAGACAAGCTGTTTTTTAAAAGTGAGCTGAAGGACAGGTCAGAACTCTAAAGGTCCTATATTACGCAAAACTAAGTCTTATGAGGTTAAAGACATGTTAGAACAGGGGTGTCCAAACTACGGTCCAGGGGCCAAATGCGGCACTCAGACCATTTTTTTATTGGCCCTCAGACCTTCTGCTGAACTGGCCAAATTGATCATATAAACGTTTTTTCAGCAAGTTAAGTATTTCTACCACTACACCCTCAATAATATCACATTTCGTTGTGAAACAGACCTAAAATTGAGTTTCCAAGCTTTATTAAAAGGTATGGTGGTGGCGTCAAAAGTATATCAAATGCACCCATCTGAAATCAAAGTGTTGACCACCGTTTTGTGGACCTCCTCTGAGAATATATTTAAGACGCAGCCCTCAGTAAAAAAAAGACCCATGTGTTAGACTGTTGTTACCTCATCAAAAACATGCGTAGACCTGTGTTTTGTTTCATTCACACGTTTTGAATAATCCTTTATTATTATTAGTCCATATCTCCAAAGCTCAAAATGCTCTGTTCCACCTCGTGATGTCATGAAGTTGTAGTTTTCAGCAGCTTTTACATGTCGTTCAGTAGAGAATCTCAATTCCAGGAATGAAATTATACAAATGATTCTAGTGAAGGTGTATGGAGTTTAAAACACAGTGGAGCACTTCCTGTATGTTTCATGACATCACAAGGTGGAACGGAGTGTTTTCTGTTTGAGAGAAGAACTCAGGCTAAATATGCAGAGTGTGTGTGTTAAATGTATGAATGAAACAAAACACAACTCCCGGTATGTTTGTGATGAGGAAAAACATTATAACAGATCAGAAAATACTCTAAAATGGTTTCTTTAACTTCAAAATTGCAGATTCTCTATCCACATGAAACAAATACAGACACACTGTTTTCAGTATTAATAAATAAAAGTGAGATTATGTTCTTACTATAGCTTCAGACCGACAATTGTGCCATTATTCAACCCCAAAGACATGATTGTTGTTTTCCTTGAATGGATTTAAGATTAATATGACAAGTTTGTGGAGTCAATCTCTGACAGATAATAAGGTTCAGGATAGAGTTTTCTGGACCCCTGCCCTCCATCTGAAACAATAACATAATTAAATTCTACAATGTGAAAGTAATGTATTATTATTGGAGTAATCATATAACGTAACCACAGTGTAGCAGTAATTAGGGGGTGTACTATAATAGAAACGCAGGAAATCATGTTCTTAGAAAGCAAAGGTTACCCATACATGCTGCAGTGTGTCAGTTATTGAAGCAACTGAGGACATCGAAAGTTAATGAAAAAAGCATCTATTCTTTTTGTTAAACTTAAGGAAAACTACCAATACAGAGGTCAAAAGTAAAAGTATCACATAAAAAAAAATCTACTTAAGAAAAAGTAGTTAAGTACTGTCTAAAAATGTACTTTTAGAGTACAAAAAAAAGTGCTGTACATTTTTTAAACTGTTAAATGTAGTGATATTATTTAGAAAAAAGATACATATTTTGGTCAACAATTGCAATACAGTACAATCAATTCCTTAATTTTTTTAATGAATTTTGTGTATTTATTTTTGTTGCTTAAACCTAAAGTTGAACTAGAATTATTTAACAGGATGTTACCACAAACATGTTAAAAATAACACTTCAAATCACGTGAAAAGTACTTTTTACTTTTTTCAGTCCAGCTCAAAAATGTAGTGGAGTAAGAAAGCACAGATACCTGCCCTCAAATGTAGTGATGTAAAGTACAGATACCTAAAAAGTCTAAGTACAATACTTTACTGCTTGTACTTCAGTACCTTCCACTGCTGCTATACAATAATACAATACAATTTACTGTGGTCCCTTAAAACAATTATGCATCATTGTTCATGTGTCTAATTAAGTCAGTCAGGAATGTAATGAGTCCAACGGTAGTACCTTGTAGAACTCCACTATGGCAATGGGAAATTATGGTGAAGTATTTTAAAAGTGCCAAATATATTTTCCCTTTTCTTTTCAGGAGCTGTACATGTATTATTACAGTGGACATGTTTAGTTAAATTCCCATTTGATATCCAAAAATTCCCATCTGTATTCGTAGCACCGCTATGGAAACACTGCCAAACGTCAGCCTCTTGCCTCAGTAGTGCTCACCCACTACAAAAAGTTGAGCTGATTTTTAAACATTTACACTATTGTTTGTATTTTAATGCTCGACTTTGCCTTGCAGTGTGTTCTCAGCCCGGGGCTTATCATGTCACATCTTTTACATTGCACCACACCAAGATAAAATATGAAATTGACATTCATCATTTAGTTGAAACAGGGCACAGAAAATTCCCACAAATGTTAAATTATAAATAGTATACATGAAGAGCGGCGCCTTGAGCGGAGTAATGAACGTAGCTGGATGCTTTCGGAGGAAGCCCTAACACTTTTCACGGCTTGCTCCATTGGGAAGGCAATGTAGCTTTGAACATTATGAAGACATCTCCAGCTAACCCTTGATGCATTCTAACTATGTAGATTTAGCCATGTGTAAGTGAATGAAGCCAATACAGTGGGTTTATATGTTTCACTTAAAATGGTCTGGCAGCTAGAATGTCACAAGTTCAATTCCTTAGTTGTTGATTGTTTTTTTTCGTGTTTTTTCGTCCTTGAATCTAAAATTAGAATTGACTGTTCCTCCAGCTATGTACTCTTAAAGGTGCATTTTCCATTTTTTTCCCTCTTGTTTATTAATGTTTGTGAATACTAGCCATAGGATTTCTGAGAGCTCTTCACCTTTTTTCCGAAATTGCGTGGGTGCCGCCAATGTCATTCAGGTTGTATTATTTTGCGCAGGGCTGTCAATCTCGTAATAAGTTCTATAGGGACACAGAGCAGTTTTAAAGCCTCGCAGAGAATCAGTGCATTGCTCAATTGTTAGTCACATGAACATTGAACATTTTACACAAATGGACCTACTTTATACCATATTTTAGTGGCAAAACTTCTCCCAGATTCCCTCTTGACTGGAAATCCCAACACAAAGAAGCGCAGTTTAGTTTTATGGCATTTATGGCTAAAGTGGGCGGGGCATTGTTCCTATATTCACTTACACTGGCAATAATATTTTTTTTGCTGACGAACAAGACATTTACTTTTTTTGGGGATAGCTCAAGATATTATCCATAAACTAGGTCAAACCATTTTTTTTTTGTCATTAAAGTTTTTTACTCATTTTCATTATTTCCAAAAAACACACAAAACACTAACAAAATGTATGACAACTGACCACATTAATCAAGCATTCAATTACTTCGGTTTAGCAGAACTATTACTCCCCACAAATGACAAAAAGTGAGTCAATTTCCTGTTGGTTTTGTCCAGGGTGTTGTGCACTTTAGAGATCAGTCTTTCAAATGTCTCTGTCCTCAGTCTAAACCAATCCTCAACCTGTGGCCCGTGGAGCCTTTTCCACACCTTCAGAATTAGCCTGGCAGCCACAATAAAACCAGTCACCGCCAACCCGTTCATTTTTCTAATTTTCTTCCAGCTAATTTTGCCCTATAAATTATACCATCCCTGCCTCTCCGTCCACATAGGCTCTTCACAATTGAATTTCCCTCTGCGTTCCACAGACAGCGGGCTTTGATGTTTAGCTGCAATTAAATGTTCTGTTCCATTGGTTGGCTGAAGTGTTAGCAAAGCCCGCTAATGTTTCTTCTTTAGCATCCGCAGAGAATGGATTCAAACTTCACTGAGGCCTTTTGCGCTTAATCGCCATAAGTAGATGATAATTGCGCGGAATAAAGACGAGGTTTCATGTGCGCACGCATGGCAACCGACGCTCGGATCCTCAAACGGGTGTATAGTATAGATAAATGCCTCCGCTGGTTAGTGATTACGTTTCAACTTTCATCTATAAAACGGCTCCAAATCGAATGCCTAATTTCGTTTGCGCTCATTATGAACACAACCCCAAAAGGGACCCCTGGCTAATTTCTGAAATGCAAATCTTCAGGCGGCGCCCATTACATAACGCCTACATTGATTTGGTGTAGCAGCCTTGAAATCATAATAGCCTTTGACTGTGAGGAACTTGGCAATATTGAAATGGATTGAAAAGGCAAATCAAAACACTCCATTAGGACAGAAATGTGAGCTCCGGTTTCAAGCCCATGTTCCATGACTTCACACATGGCCAATAGAAAACCAATAGTTCATTCAATAGAAAGCATCGTCTTACTCACTGTAGTATTTTGTAGCAATTAGCAAGGTCACGCAGGCTTTTTTTTTGTAAAACTAGGACGTCAAAATAGCAGAATAAATATCTCATTATAACCAAAGTGTAATCAAGGTTTTAGTATTTGTTAGTTTAATTAAAAGGTTTTATTGATAGCCTTTTTTTAGCAATTCCATGCTACTTGTTGAGCGTGCTGCGAGATAAGATGGGCGACCGTTCGTCCGTTGATCCAAAGGTTGTCCGAATCATTACGTCATTGGTTGAACAGTCAGATCCATTTATTCACAGGTTTGCAGCGAGATTCCAGCTCTTACAGTTGAATTCCGCAGTTGTGTCCTTCAGCAAGACTCTTAACCTTGCCCCCATTGTCTGCGAGCACTCGTGTACGAATGCGTGTGCGAATGGTTGAGTGGTTCTTGATGTAAAGTGCTTTGAGTGCCTTGAAGGTGGAAAAGCGCTATATGAAAACTTGACCCGTTACCATAGATTAGTATAGAATAGAACTGAAATTGCAATTTTTATGGGTGAAACTGGGAAATCACAAAGGCTTCAATTTTTTAAGGACCATAATTAAAAATCTTCTGCTTTAAAACTGTTGACCAATTTCTTAAGATCAGCACAAACATGTTCTGAAACCTAATTCTTGTATTAGTTTGTCAGTTCGTATTTCAGTCATTTTGTAAATTCCTCTGGACACGTTTGAAATATGAACTTTGAACAGGATCCTTTTAAATTAAAACATAAATTGTAAATCTAATCGGAATTGCAACGCTTGTCGGAAAACGTGGAATTAGACCTTTTCCCAAATCATTCAGCTCTAATGTTTTCAGTCAAATTGGTAATAAACTCCCATTCGCCCCAGTGCCTTTGATTGGAAACACCGTCTCTCACCTGTCCACCTGATCTGGTCCCGGGGCAGGCGTGTGTGTGCGTTGTCGCCGGTTTCCCTGACGACCTTGTGTGCTGCGGCAGGGGGGTGATTAAGGATCAGGGCCGGCCGGCGTTCCCTGTTCCATGGGAAGATGAATGACCTGCTCTGGAAGTGGCTGCCTATGGCCACGGGGCAATTAGGCTTTGCAGCGAGCCAGCAACCCTCGCCTCACTGTGGACTGGGGCAGGTCCTTGAAAAACAGACTATATACTTGTAAGGCATTCTGCTCAAGCCCAACACGCATCAGCCAACAAATTAAATGTTTTCTTTGTTTTTTTTTCTCCAAAGTGGCTATTTCCAATCCTCTAAAAGAAATGTGCTGACGATAGGAGGTCGCCCAGATAGGCCCACCAAGTCAGCTCTGTCAAAATATCAATATCAGACTCAGGAAATGATTTAACGTGGAGCTTTGACCTAATGCTAGTGTGTTCGCTTTGCTCATTATGTTGTAAATGGTCTCTCAATGGAAGGCGGAGGTTAACAGCAGGACATGCAGCCTTTGGCACTTGCAGCGTTTGTACTATTTCACAATTTGTTTTTAATTAAGGTTAAATATGAAGAGAAAATGGCACTGGGAAATATTGTGTGTTGCCATATTTCGCACAGGATTCTTTAATTGGTTGGTTGGTTGTTTTTTCTTGAATGTTATCGTATGTCTGCATAGTGACAGTGAAGTGGCCAGAATATATATATGGACGTTAAAGCAACTCTGCTAGTGAACAAGTCTCTGCATGCCTGGCAGCAAAGTACATCTCCGACATGTTAGTGCCCTACGAACCATCTCGCACTCTGAGGACTTCAGGGTCCGGCCTCCTGCTGTGTCCAGAGTCAGGACCAAACATGGAGAGTCAGCGTTTCAGTTTTAGGCCGTCAAAACCTGGAACAGTCTTCCTGAAGATGTGGGACAGGCCTCTACTTTGACAGTGTTTAAATCCAGGCTCAAAACTGTTAAACTGTGCATATGACTGAAAGGTTTTTATTCTGCACTCTCTGTTTTAATGTTTTTTTCATGATGATTATGATTCTTTAGCCTCAATTTGAAGTCAAAGTCCAGGGGAAAGTTTCTAATTTTGGATACAACTTATTTCTTTCACAATTTACTGGAAATGGAAGTGAAATGTTGTATTTCTGACTCTTATCTGATCCATTTGTTTTTCTACTGTTCTGAGCTCGAAGTTGGATTCTACAAACTGCAGAACAAACTAATTAAGATTAAGCCGAAGTAGAAAATGACTTTCCGATGTGTGTGTGATTCCTGCTGTCGTATGTCTATCACCGACCACATCACTGGGGCGTTGTCGTCCGATAAAGTGCGTTATCTGTCACGGAGTGGGCGAGTATGAGCGAGAAGAGTTGTGGCAGCTTATTGATAGGGATATGGCCTAGTGCCATTGATTCCCCTTGTAATACAAGCTTCTCCCTTGTCGACCTGTCAAAGCCCAGATCGGACATGATAACGCGAGCATCAGACAGACGTCAATAGAGGCTTCCGTAGTGGAGATGATTATCTTATTTTTGTGAGGGGAGAGGAGGGGATGGACAGAACCACAGATATGGAGAACGAGGTTAGCGGGAGTGACCTCTGATATCTGTCACTCGGGTCATTTCTCAAACTGATAAATAGCGTGCTGTGTGCATTTCCATCAAACATGTGTTAATGTGTATAATATATGAGCAAGGTGACCACAGGCCCCGTGGGAATACGCGACGCCTTTCACTTGGACCTTTGATTCGTCCTTACCTTTGCGGCGTCACTTTGATCTCAGCGCATGCACTACATTGGATATCCATGGCAACCGGCTGCAAGGACAAGGTGCTGCGGGAAAATTGATTTGTTTAGGGTTCAATCCCTTCAAAGCAGAGAAAAGTGTCAGGTTAGCCACTGCCAACGAAGCAACAACTATTTTTGAAAGTGGTCGTTTTGGAAGAAGTGAAAGTATATTTTTCAAGGACTTATTAACTAAAGTCAAATTTTACTTGTAGAATTCATTGGCGGTTTTCAGATTGTTGGATGCAATGATGTCATACCTTTGTATTACCAAGAAATATTGACAAATGTTGAATCTGATCAATTCTTTTGGTGACTAAACCCTATAACTATAACTTAACCCCTGTAACTAGCTACAAAACAATCAGCATTTTAACAATATTCATTTTAGCTGCTTTATTGGCCTTTATAATATTGTGACGTCATTTAAAACCCAGTTAGCTTCAAGCGTTAAAGCAAACATGTTATGCAAAATAGACTTTTCATTGCTTTTAACCAGGTTATATTTTTTCCCCTTCTCATTTCCCCTCTTCTTGGAGTGATTCGTGCACGCCGCCTATTTTCTAGATGCCATATTGCCAATCAATCCCCGTTTTTATAATCACTGGCATATGCCCACTGCTCTGTACTTAGTTGTTCTTCAGTTTTATTTTTTTAATCGATGATACGCGGAGGATTTGGCAGTGTCATGCAGCCATTTTGGTACAAATGAAAAAAAAAATCTGCTACTGTGATGTGTGATCTGTAACTATCCATAGGTGGCCAACAGCTCAGCGGACTTGTTTCTTTTATTTATTACTTTATTACTTTAAGTCATTTTATATGAATATCGCAAATTTAAAGTATAGCATAATGATCTATGAGTGTCATAGATTATAAGTATAGTGCAGACACAAGCACGACAGGTCTTCTTTAAGCTACTTCCTTGATTTTTTTTTTCTCATTGACCCATTATCAAGCCTTCCTCTGCTCGGATGAAAGAACACTATACTCCCATCTCCCTGTGGACTTGCAGAACACTTGAAGGTCATTTGTTATGATAAGCTCATGGTGCGTTCAGGGACATCCTCTTCTGCCCTCTTCATGATACGATACAGTTGTTACTTAACCATGTGTACCCTCTCACTCTTTTTTTTCCCTTTTTTTCTTTTCTCTCACCTCTCCAGTCCACTCCGTGCTCATATTTCATGTCATGTTTTGTAACCCCGGGCCATGGCTGCGTTTTAGCCTTTCTACTGCCATGGCTGACCCAGGGGACAGCTGCAGACAGTGGCTTTCGACATTATGTCTTTTTCTCTATGGCTTTTGATGTGACTGCTCGCATCACCATCACGACTCAACACAGGATTCAGCTGCGGTATAAGCAGCAGCTGGCTATCAACCCATGCATTTGTTACAAGTGCAAAAGGGTTCTATGGAGTGTATAGTCATTTGCAAGAAGTGGGTTGAAGTTATAGTTGGTACAGAGGAGTGATCTGAGCAGTCATGTTGAAGACATTTGTTTTTTCGTTCTAAATGAAGAAATAAATAGATTGTTGGGTTGAATATGTGCTTGGCCGTCTTTATGTAGTTCATCCTCTTGGGAGTAACTAAACTGAGGACTAGAACAGGACTAGAGCAGGACCAAACCAAGAATATTTGAGGATAAAACAGAACCAAACCGAGTCTACTTAAGGACTAAACTTCAGGACTAAACAAGGCTAAAAAACAGAACCAAACCAAGTCTACTTCAGGACTAAACAGAGCTAAAAAACAGAACCAAACCAAGTCTATTTCAGGACTAAACAGAGCTAAAAAACAGAACCAAACCAAGTCTACTTCAGGACTAAACAAGGCTAAAAAACAGAACCAAACCAAGTCTACTTCAGGATTAAACAAGGCTAAAAAACAGAACCAAACCAAGTCTACTTCAGGATTAAACAAGGCTCTACTTCAGGAAAACAGAACCAAACCAAGTCTACTTCAGGACTAAACAGAGCTAAAAAACAGAAAAACAGAGACAAACAGAGCAAAAAAAACTACTTCAGGAGTCTACTTCAGGACAAACAGGGCTAAAAAACAGAACCAAACCAAGTCTCCTTCAGGACTAAAACAGGCTAAAAATCAACCAAACCAAGTCTACTTCAGGACTAAACAAGGCTAAAAAAAAACAGAACCAAACCAAGTCTACTTCAGGACTAAACAGAGCTAAAAACAGAACCAAACCAAGTCTACTTCAGGACTAAACAAGGCTAAAAAACAGAACCAAACCAAGTCTACTTCAGGACTAAACAGAGCTAAAAAACAGAACCAAACCAAGTCTACTTCAGGACTAAACAGGCTAAAAATCAGAACCAAACCAAGTCTCCTTCAGGACTAAACAAGGCCAAAAAGCAGAACCAAACCAAGTCTACTTCAGGACTAAACAAGGATAAGAAACCAAACCAAGATGAATGTGAATGCAACCTTTAGTCCAAGCTAAGACCTCACTGGAGTTTTGCATATGATACATTATGCCTAAGGGGCCCTTGTTTAATGTTAACGGAGCTCTTCCCATTTTATAAGCCGTTCTTGGGGTTCAAATGAGACCGCTGTGGGCTGTCGTTATCTAATTATAAAGCATTTTTATCACCCGTGAACCATGAGGCAAAGCTGGTGCCCTGTTAGTATGCTGTAGTTATTGTTAGCATTAACGAGAACGGAAATGTGAATCTCCATCCAAAGATATAGTCCCGTCTCATGTTTTATGTGTACGGGATTATCGAAAAATGTGTCTTTCCTTTCGGAGCACGTTATTGAAATTTTGGCATTTTGAATCAGTCCAGTGTCGGCGTACTGTAAAGGGGTCAAAAGGTAAAAGTAAACTTAGTGAAATCCCGTGTGTTTGTGTTATAGTATGTGCATGAGTCATTGGAGGCAGGCTAAACAGGATCATCAGCAGTTATGCGCACAGCCTTGGAATTTCATGGGATCAACTCTGGTAGAGGAAGATGAAGATTCACATATTAAATCCCTCCCACGCAGTAAGCAAGCTGTACTCACATCCGTGCACTCTTATAAACGATTTGTGGGGAATAATTACTCTAAAAAATTAAATCACTTTGCTGCCAAAATATATCCCACTCCACGTTATGGAGATGTAGTGAAAGAATTGGATTTCCCCAGCTGTGAAATCAGTTTTTGTAGTCGTGCTAGCCAACCGGATCCGAGTACCGCACCAGGTTTTGTATAGGCTGTCTATGGCTTTCCACTCTATGACGCTTTTACATTTACCGCATTGAGCTGTGTCGCCATATGTTATCATGGACACCCGAGATACGGCGTGCCACTCACCCCGTTCTCAATCTAAACCGAGAAAAATGACTCCCTAAACCGTTCACCGCAACCACTCGGATCGGAAGCGTCGTTAATGTATCTGTGTTTATGAAAATGAATCAACCGCGTGGTTCGAGAGGGTCGCCAAATGTCAAACGAAGGCACTCGCGAAGCCCTCTTCAATTTCTCCGAGTGGATTGAAAGGTGGATGAGCACTTCTTTTCACCGAGAATGGTTTTTCAATCAAAGTAGGAGAGACAGAATCATGTGAAGTGTTCCCAGACGCCATTTACGGTAAACCGAAAGATGTAATTCTGCGCAGGAAAGCACACCGGAGCTATAAAGGCTAAAGGCTGCGCTCTGTTGTGTGTTATTACATTGATTAGCTACCTCACATGCGCTCGAACCATCAGTAGCGCCGCGTCCGTCACCTCTACACGTGTCCTCTTTCTACACCGCTGTCTTCATTGGTTTAAGTACTTATTGATTTTTCCGCATCCACCTTAGCCCCACTCATGGAAATGTTTGGTACGGCCCTTTAATCAAACAGAGCAGACCTGTGAGGCTCCAGATGCAATGCTTGCACAATACCTGGCAACCCGAGCCTCCCAGGCAGCTCCGAGTGCTTTCACTGAGGCAACGGTAAGAGGAGAGCTCCAACCAGGTGAAGAATAATGATTTGGAGAGAGTGGATTAATCTTCAAACTAATGCGTATTAACTTGAACAGCAGTAGCTTCTGTTTGTTTGGGGGACACCTAATATCATTAGCTGCGCTCATCCTTTGCTTGTTTCAGTGTTTGTAGCCATCTTATTTTAAAATGTTCTGTATTTGTTCTTATTACTATCATTATGCCCCAGTTGAATCGCTCTTTGTGGAGAAGTGGCAGGCTTTGTCTGTTATGTGGTTGATTATCACAGACAAAACTTCCAGCAGTCTGCAATTTGCCAGTACTTAAATCTGCTCTATATAATCTAGTGTCCGCCTGCTTGTTTCCATGGAGACGTTATTGCTTTGCCTGGAATGTTCCACAGTATAGCCTGAATTTGATTTATGTTCAATATACTCGATTATTGTTTTGTTCCTGAAAATAGTTCGTTCTTGTAAGCGGGATAGCCTCTTCACAGATCCGCTTGTCTCTGAGGAGCTGGATACATTTAATGCCATACTGTGAAATAATCCAGGTAAACCAACATATCCAAGGATACAAGCAGGTGTCCCTTCGCCACAAAAGTTTAACAAAGCAGTAGAATAAGTAGAATGTGACGTCCCCTTTTGGCCAGTGCGTCTTTCTCACAGTGAAAGGGCGAGGGTTCTCATGTTCCCATATTCCCATAAAATAGACACTGTACTTTGTATCTTTGCCTTTTCGCGGGCGATTGGATGACTGCAAAACATTGTCCTCGCAGTTGAACGCGTTGAGCACGATCACATTTCTACCACAACAAGCACATTTTACACAAGTGGACGAGATCCGCTAACAGAGCTGTGAAAATATTTGCAGTGAAATGGGGGAGGGAGAGATGGCGACATTTTGGTCCTGATGCTGGGTTATGTCACAATGGTCCTCAGTTTGCAACGACTGTAGCGGAATTTGAAGTAGATGGATCTCGTTTTTTTTTTTTTCTTCTCCTTTTCCATTTCACTGCCTCCCACATCTGCCGCTTTCATCATAATAACAAGCATAATAACCCCTCTTTCAGCAATAACCCAGACTTTTACACCCATAATGTGGCCTCAATAAATAATGTCATGTTTTCCGAGGGGCTGTATTTTTCAGCTATTTAGTCATGAGCATTTCGTCTTCTTCGCCTTCGCAGTAAATGGCATTGGAACACATTATGGAGTCATGAGATGTAGTGAAAATAACAGCCTTTGTGACTTCTGATTGCACAGTGAAGACATCACCGAAGTGACAGGTCTGTTTGCGTAAGAGGTTATAGAGCATGTATTAGCTAACAACTATAGACTATACAGGCTATGATGTGAACAACAGGGCAACGGCAATGAACTTTATAACTGAAAATGGGTTTATATGTACATGTATATCATTTTTGCAGTTTTGATATTATATGTAACTGTGTAACCTTTCTGCTTGTATCCATGGAGATGCTATTACTTTGCCCAGAATCTTTCACTGTAAGGCATTAAACGTATCAATCTCAATGGAGACATTTAGAGCATGAGGCCAGACAAAGTTGCAGGTCAGATCTGTGGAGAGATGGCCATGCTAACAGTAGAAAGTCATGCTTTTCAGTGCATTTTTGAGTTATAAAAATGTTGCCCGGCAAACCCAGAACGATATAGATCTGTATTTTTTATACAGATTGATATCAGTCTGGTCCCCACATCCTCAGCGACCTCTCAAGTTCGGTCAAACGTGATCGTGCAATCGTCGATCGTCAGTTTTTTTTTTTTCGGTGACACATGTGAAACGAAGGAGCAAATAAATCAAATTTCTCCAACTTCAGATTAACAGAGTTTAGTGCTTCGGCCAAATGTTTTTCTTCCCCCTGTGATATTTTTTCCTTTATTTTTTCCCATATGGACAGACCATATTCTCATATGTCCCTGATTGGCTAATCCACCTGTCAATTACGCCCATTAGAAAACAGGGAGATTCAGAGGTGACCAGACTCGCATCTTCCTAAAGTCCTGAAGAAGTGTGAATTCTGGAGGCAAATAAAAATGTGTAATTGGATAAAATGAATGATAAATAAGTTGCTATATATATAATGAAATACAGTGGAACATCTCCATGGAGACAAGCAGGTACACAGGAGATACATAGTGCACATTTAAAGGCCCATAGTACACTATTTTCTGATCTATGTTATAATGTTGTTTCCTGTTCATTCACACATGTTTAACACACAAACCCTGCGTAATTACAGAGTTCTCAGAAAACAGAACAGAAAACAGTCTGTTCCACCTTGTGATGTCATGTGGTAATGCAGGAAGTGCTCCACCTTCACTAAAACATTTGGATAATTTCAGCCTTGGACTTTCTAATCTACTGAACCAGAGGGTAAAATGATGCATCATGATGTCACAAGGTGGAACAGAGCATTTTGAGTTTTGGAGATGTAGAAAGACTAATAGTAAAGGGTTACTCAAACATGTGGGACTGAAGCAAAACACAACTCCAGATATGTTTTTGAGGAGGTAACAACATTATAACATGGCTTAAAGAGTCAATTTTGCATAATTTAGGACGTTTACAGACAGTACAATGGAACACGATTTGGCTCCCACAAAAGGTACCCTCAAGGCCTGAATAATCGTTATTTTCTAAGTTGCGTTTGTACAGTCGAAGAGCTGAGAAATTGCCATCACTGTACCACACATCATAACCACATTTAGCCCCCAGAATCCTCTTCTAATGCACACAAAGCCTTTCTCTCCCGCCTGTTGAAAGCTGCTGCAGTGAGAGCATGTGGGGTGCGTTTCATTAGTCTGTCACTGCGCATGATATTTAGAGCCGAGTCGCCTGGGCCAACGCTGGAAAACTCAATCAGCACTCTTGATTTCATAAGCCCAAAGCAATGACAGGGCTTATTTTATCGCCACGGTGATTCATTCTAATAAACGCTAGCTGCCCCTTCGCACCACGCCTTGAAATACAACCTCACCCTCCCTACATCACCGCTACCTCCAACCACCAACCACCAACCACAACCCAGCACAAGCCCCTCCTGTCCTCCTTGGGTCGACCCGAAGAAAAAGCCATGGCTAAATCAGAATTGTCAGGGCTGGAAGCTGTTTAATACAGTGGAAGACTTCATTCTCAGCGATAACGTATCAGTGGAGACAAGCAGGTAGCAGGGGCCCTTACCAGGAACGTTCCAAAGTGCATCTTTAAAAACGGTAAAAAGGAATGGTATCTAAGTCTTACAAAAAGTAGAACACATACTGTACCGTGACCATTTTTAAATACCCAATAGGTATGAACGTTATAATTCCTGACTGAAGTAATTAGTTTTGGTAATGGAGGGCACGAAACAGTTGTTCTTATTCCCGGGATTTAGCTTCTTGGGGAATTGGATGAATTTGGGAATTAGATTACAGTAACTCCATTCATTCATTAATTTTCTTCCGCTTATCCGGTGCCGGGTCGCGGGGGCAACAGTCTAAGCAGGGACTCCCAGACTTCCCTCACCCCAGACACGTCCTCCAGCTACTCCGGTGGGACCTCAAGGCGTTCCCAGTCCAGCCGAGAGACATAGTCCCTCCAGCCTGTCCTGGGTCTTCCTTGGGGCCTCCTCCCGGTGGGACATGTCCAGAATACCTCCCTAGGGAGTCGTCCAGGAGACATCCTGAGCAGATGCCCGAGCCACTTCAGTTGGCTCCTCTCGACGTGGAGGAGCAGCGGCTCTACTGCGAGCTCCTCCCATGTAACCAAGCTCCGCACCCTATGTTTAAGGCGGAGGAAGCCCATTTCGGCCGCTTGTATCCGTGATCTTTTCGGTCATTACCAGAGCTCATGACCGTAGGTGAGGGTAGGAACGTAGATTGACTGGTAAATCGAGAGCTTTGCTTTTCGACTCAGCTCTCTCTTCACCATGACGGTCTGTACTGTAACTCCTTAATAGGTTTTTACACTGATAACAGTAAGAAATTTGGCATTGTGACATTACCATATAGGCAATCAGTAGTTGCTAAGTTAGTCCTTTTGCCCATAATTAATGTAATTAAAGAATTGTTCTCATTTTGTAGGTTTAGTGTAGGAAAATCCACGTGTTCAGGCTTTATAGTTTTGAAATGGACTGACCCTTTCTTGAGTAAGTTGGCTCTAGTCTCCCGGCATTTTGAGGATATTTGACAGTTCAATATTTTGTCTTATTTTATCACCACGCTGATTCATTCTAATAAACGCTTGCACCACGGCTTGAAATACAGCCTCGCCCCCCTACATCACCGCTACCTCCAACCGCCAAGCATTATCCACCAACCAAGCCCCTCCTGTCCTCCTTGGGTCAACCCGAAGGAAAAGCCATGCATGGGGTGGGTGGATAAATCAGAATTGTCAGGGCTGGAAGCTGTAGATAATCCATTGCTGCTGGTTCATGTTTAGCACCCCCTCCCGCCTCCGCCCCATCGAAGCTCGCACCCCTCTAGCACAAATCTGAACCGGTGCTCGCTTGCTATAGGTCCATTGATTGCGAGACGAGAGCGGCGATAAATAAGGGGAGGCACGGTGCGCGGGGTGAAGGAAAACAATTATCGGTGGAGGTGGAAAGCACATAAAGTGAAGAATGATAAACACTGTGAAATATGATGGACTGCTGGGTGATGTATGGAGGCCAGGGGACAAGCGGAGAGGCCTGGCCCGGAGCTGATATCCTTGAGGGGAGATGAGCGCTGCCTCCCCTCTGCCTCAGAGCTGTGACGTGGGGCAGTGTGGAAGACGAGTGGACCACAAGATCAGCTGTAGGACAGTTTGGAAGTTGGCTCAAAGAAATGTTGATAGAGGACTTGAGTGCTCAGAGAAGACTACTTAAGGTAGTATTGAAGAACATTTCAGATACACACATAATTTAACACATACATGTATTTGGGCGAACTGAATAAAGTTTTTGGTAGTATTTTGTACTCATAATTACATCTGGTTTTTTTTTTTTGTTATGGACCATAATTGTATTTTTGACGTTTCTACATATCCAGTCTTTGGTTTGGTTTGGGTTTGGTTTTATTTTCGAAACTAATTGCAGTATGAGTACCCAATGTATAAAGTTTGTCCTCTGGAGCTTGAACCTGTGACCTACTGGTCCACTGGGAGGTTCTCTACCGCCACATCGGGGAGTTGGAGCTCCTAACAGGACTTGAGAATGGTATGGGTGATGTCTCATGGTGCACTTTGAGCTTCATTAAGAGTCACTTCAAATGTTAAGACCAACACAGGGAGTTACCCAAAGATGTGACTTATTTTACATGTTAACTATAGTTTACAGTTTTACAATAGAGTGCCCCTGATTACTAGACCTACCCCTTGACAGGATGATGGGGGCCGTCACACACATAACATAACACATAATAAACTAAACTAACTTAACTGCCTGTATTTCCACAGACGACAGACGACATCGTTTCTTCGGCGGAGTGCTCGAGTGACGACGAGGACTTGGACGAGTGCGACTCAGGACATGCAGGTGGGATGGGTGTGCCGCCCTGTGCTTGCTCTCTACTTGGTCTAGTTCTCCTTCTTTTCTTTGATTTGCTGCCGAGGAGTCTCTCCTCTTAGCATCAGGTCCCATGGGAGCTTCAAGTGTAACTTCAAAAGACCCCTGCTCTGTAGCCACTGTAGTTTTAGGGTTATTTTAGGGGAGCGGTGGGCATAGAAATAGGAAAGTGAAGCAGACACTTTTGGAGATGGATGCATTGACATGTGAAATAGATGCATTAGTGTCGCATATTGAGGGGAGATGTCTAAGAGCGTAGGTGTCAGTGTAGATCTACACAAGTTTTGACCAGGAATTAGTTTTTACTTTTAGATTATACAGGTTCTTATATTGGAAAAGAAAGAAACTATAAGCAATTTACGTACTTCGCTTTTTGTGCAGCCATCAAGAAAGTTGAGATCATTAAGGTTGAGGTCATTTTACACCATATTAACAATAAGTAGTAAAAAACATACCCTTTGACCTGTATTTACTATAAGAAATAACTGGTGATTATTATTTTTTTTTAGAACTGTAGAGTCTTAAATGATAAACTTTGTAAACTCCCTCTTAGCAAGTTAGCAATAGCTCCTTCCCTCATATACCCTTCTAAGTTAGCTCTCCAGCTCTGAGAAATGCAAGTTACACTTAGCTATGGGGCCACTGGTCGCAGACATGAGCGAGCATTGATACTAATTTTGTTCTCTCAGCATTAAGTGGAGAGCCAAACTTCTCAATTAGTATCAAGCCTCATGTCGCCCTCACTGATGCTTCAAAATGTATCCGTCTTGTACCTGGTTGACCTCCTCTTGCTGTGTGCGTCCTTTTCTGACAGTGGATACATTTTGAGATTCTTCCGAGAGCAAAGATGCTTTCAGCCAAGATACTGTGATATGTAGCAGACTATATACCTGCAACAGAGCCTCTCCCCCTCTCCTCCTCCTCTCTACTCTTCTCTTGTTTGTACCTCTGTTTTTCCTTTCCGTCGGAGGCTTGCCCTACCTGAAACATTCTAATAGAGAACAGATATCCTCGAATTTCTGTGCACATCGTATCTTTCTCCCCCCTTCCCTCGCACACACACACACAAACACACAGCGGGCCGGTCACTTTGTGGTTGGATCAAAGTGAATGACACGACTCACGGTCAGGGAACAAAATAAATAGTATTGCTGACATCAAAAAGGAAGTGTGGTTTTGAGGAAACTTGGGTTGGCCTCACTTTAGCTGCCAAATGTAATCCAGTCTGCTGAATCAAACACCCAGAGAGTACAGACAGGTGGTGTGATATTAAGCAGTCTCCAGTGGATGAAATCAAATCGATTTTTGTCAATCTGACCAGTGGTGAAGGAAGCACAGATACAGTACAGATACCGGAGCCAAACAATACTCAAGTAAAAGTATTTTGCGCAGATTAAAGCTTGAAATGTAGTGATTTTGATAAAGACTCGTGCTGAATTTTGTTCAACAGAAACAGTTGAATCAAATAGAAAAACAGTTACTTTTTTTTTCTGGCTCTTTTTCTTTGTAGTGTTAAAAATAAACCCTCAGCCATTTCAGCAGATCTCAAACAATGATCAAAAATACTTTTACTTTTCAGTCCTGTCCAAAAATGTAGCGGAGTAAAAAGTACAGTTACATGCTCTCAGATGTAGTTAAAAGTGTAAAGGATAAAAATCTACTCAAGTAAAGTAGATATGTAAAAAATTGTACTTAACGTCACTACTTTGCTACTTTTACTTCGTTACGTTCCACCACTGCTGCATCTGACATTCAAATTATTAAGTAAAATATTGAGATGGCCATATATTCTCACAGACCTCTTAATACAAGGACACTGCATTGTACTTTTACACCAATCACTAACTAACTACTATAAATAGCCTCATGATACACTTAAGTTGGTGCATTAAAGCTTATAAGCTGCTGAACTATTCGTAAATCATTTGTTTAATGATGTGGGCATTGTGGACCTGAAATTTCAATGCATTTTCTTGTCTATAAAAAAAATTAAAATATCAGTTATAATGTCTGTATCATAAGTATATGTATTTATTCCACATATCTGTTGATTTAGCAATATAACACACTGTATGTCCAGTTTAAACTAGCTTACTCTGTGAAAAGCCTTCTCCCTCAGGCCCCGTGTGAATCATTAACAGCCGAGACTATTTGATTGCCTCACTGTCCTTCAGAGCGCCATCGCAGCGGGCTAATTGACGTAGCATTAATCTAGCTAAATATGGCTGAGCTTAGCACCTAGCATATGTCCACTTTTCACAGCCCATAATCAGGCTCCCACAATGCCCTGCCCTTTCACTTTGGTTATCAGCACTCACACAGCCCCAAGGATAATCAACCCTGTGTTTATATGGACTGACGCTAGTGCTGAAATTTTAATATTCATACCGCAGTGTTCCTCATTTATTTACTTTGAGGTCTTATCAAAACACAGTGGCAATTGTTCCTTGAAAATTCTGGCCCATGTTTGGCTCCTTGTACTTTGATGTAGGCACAAAGTCATTTTCCCCAGTGTTAGGTGCTTTATCTTAGCGCACAAATGGTTTTACTAATTTGAAAATAGACGCAGCATGTTTTTTGACTGTTAAAGGCTCAAACCCAAGTGTTCTCAACCCAATAGAGCAGCGAAAAATGTTTTAGCTTTCTTCAAAAAAAGGCCTGGAGTGCTATAGTACGGGTAATCCAGTATAAATCTATGTTCTACTGAAGAGTTAATAATCATTTTAATGCTATTGTAATGTTGCAAAGTTGTAAAAAACACATAAAGTTTTCAGATATGTAGGTTATTTGCATCTAAAAGCTCCTAAAATGTTACAAAATCACATCAAACTTTATTTATAATGAAAAAGATCATAGTGGCTACATTGGGTGCCATTCCTTGTTGCAACTGCTGTTTTTTAAGTGTCTTGCTGGTGAACACAACAAAAGAACATGCAAATTTAGATCTGCTGACCCTTTTGGCAAACAATTAACCCACATGTGCCACTGTTGCCTCGATAATTATGTGTTTGATCAGAATTAATTTGCATAACAACTTGTCCAATGTCAATGTAACGATAACACAAGTTACAAGGTTAAACAGTAATAGTAATCTCTCTATGTTACCTCGAAAAAGGAACGCGAGGGATGCAAAAATACTCTATATACTACTGAATTTAAAAAGTAAATGAACTGAAGAAAGCTGTTGCCTAAAGACGTAACTCTGTATTATCCAAAAAGAGAAGCCACTTTAAATAAAAAGCTATGATTATTGTTAATTCCCATGCAAATAATAGATGCCATATTTGCTTATGTTTTTCTGAGGCTTAAAATGGATTGAAATTATATTTATAGATCGACCAATATGGGTTTTTCATGGATGTTGCCGATGCCGATTGTGTAGAATCCAGAGAAACCAAAGGCTGTTAAGATCTGCTGATATTTTAGGCCAATATGTAGGATGATATAAATGTATAAAACTATAAGAGAGCAGTAGTCACATTTTGAGCCTTTTTGCACTAAAGGGTTCAACTAAAGCGTTAAAAATAAAGAAGTGGACTTAGTGAGTAATGCCGCTTTTCGCCTGCACCGCTGGTTTAGAAATTAGCAAGCGCTTAGCAACGCTTTCAATCAAAGCTGTTGCTAAGGCTAGCGGGAGTGTCCCCGGGGAAAGAAGGTGATTTGTCTGTTATTAATGTTCATATCTTCAGTGACAGACATAATAGCGAAATAAAAACACCAGGATCATGGAGAGCGAGCTAATACGAACATTTTAAGACCAAAATGACGAGTCTGACAACAGCATTTACTGAGAGAGAGCCGACAGTTTCCCCGTGTAAAGTGAATTGGAGCCAGAGTCGATGGAGCCGGAAGTGCGACCGTGATCATTTCCTATTTGGAACATGCCAGCTAGCAGGTTAGCTATGTCCATTTACATATACAGTCTATGGTGTACTCTTTAGGCAGCAGAAATGAAATGAAATATCGGCAAGTGCTGGAGATTTTAGGCTGAAAAAGCGCAAATATCGGCTCGATATATCATTTGGTCGATATATCTCTAATATATTAATAGCATTCGTGAGAAAACTGTATCTTTGCATCCCTAGTACTCCTAATAATCAAAAGAATCTCTATTATGAACACATTTACGAATTTGAACTGGGGGACACGATCCAAACAGACCCGTAACATAGCACTCACTGTAAACCTGCTAACATGTTCTGTACACACACACTCATACACTGTACATCCTCCATGTTGACACAGAAATTCATCTCCTCATTATTTGCCCTGCTTCCTGTCGTTCGAGGTTTGCATGCCATGACTTTTTGTGTTGCTTTTTCTTCCTCTGTGATTGCACATTGAACATCTCTCTTGTGTGGTGGTCCCGGTCTGATACTCGGGCCCGATTTTCTGATTTGTTTTCATATTTGGGGTGGGCTTGAGTGCTTGACGTGGGGAGGGAGGGGTGTGTTTTTTTTGTTGTTTCGTTTTTATTTTATTATTTCATCACCATGTCTCCATCATCGTCGTCACCATCTTCCAAGCAAGGATAGAGCCGCTCCTCCCGTTTTTGCCTCATCTTGTGCCGCATGAACTTTTGGTGGTTGGAAAAATTTTTCAAAGCCCCGCCCCCTCCCCCCTTCGCTCCCTCATCACGATCATGAAGTTTGTGTTTTATGGCTTCAAAAAGAGACCCCTCCCCCTATCATCACACCACGCCCCTTTCCATTTGACCATATAGGGAAATTGAACGGCAACAAAATCTTTTCTTGCCATCACCCCTTATTTTGGCCTCAAGAAAGTTGTGTGTGAAAGAATGACCCCCTCGTGTACCTCCCCCCCGAGTGACCCCGCCTCCTTTCACGTGCCCCGCCCCCTTTTCCACTCCTCCATCCCACCCCAGCACCCTCCTTCGTTCCTACTTTCCCTCCTACCTTCCTTCCTACCGCCTTTTCTGCATATACATGTTTGTTTGAATTGCGGATGGCATAAAAAAGACTTTTATTGCCACAAAGTATATCTGTTTTTCTATTCTATCTGTTGCTCCAAGTAGAAGGTATTTGTGGCATGCAATGTAACTGGACTGTACCTTTAGCATATAGCGTATATCTTCCCGCCCCTCCTTCCCAACCCACTTACCCCTGTTGCTTTAGCATGCACTTGATTGGCAGCCATTTTGTGTGCTACTCCACCCATAACCCCAGCTGGCTTCTACTACATGTCAGTGTGTTGCTAGGGGCTACGTGGGGGTCCAGGCCCACCGCTATTCCCCTCGATGTTGAATGCGTCTCGTGTTTTTTGTGCCGGTGCTTGCTTGTGTCCTGTCAGTAGCCAACAAAGCAACTATGTCTGTTCGCTGTGTGTTGGTTGTCTTCTTCTGTGTTTGTCTGTGTCTTAAATACAACTGTTAAACCTTACCACAATGCCCCCCTTGGAGTTCCACAAGAGGCCGATACTGTGCAGAGATGCGACGGATGCTGCTTTAAAAAAACACCAGAAGGAAACGGATATCGTGAAAATATCGCAAGCAAGCGTGTACAATGCATTTCCATATTGATGCTTTAAATATAGCAATACCAGTTTCACACCGCTAATCTTGCACTAACCATGGCTGACAAGAATCGTATTATCTTTGACCTTAAAAGATGTGACTCTCTTTATAACATGTCTATGATGATTATCCCTTGACTAAAGACACTATAAGTAGAGGCGAACACTGTTGCTAACCAATTAAATGCCAAGTGCCCAGCTCAGTAATAGTCTGTATTCAAAACACTTTGCAGCTTAATGAAAGTACCTCTATCCACTGGTGGAAGAAATACTCTTAGGTAAAAGTACTGATCCAGAAGTAAAAAAAAACAACTATCACATAGAAATAAGACAAAAGACTCATTCAAAATTTGGTTTTTGGGTAAAAAAAAGTATTAACAAGTCAAATGTAGTCGTCATTTGACCTTTGAAGCAACTCGATCAAGTTCTTAGTATTTGTCATTTTATTTAAATATTTTGTTTGCTCAAAGCCGGGAATAGAGCTCAAAACCTTAGTTATGATATCAAAAAAATAATCCCTCAGCCAATTTAGCTTTTGTCAAAAGATTACTTAAAACAGCGGCGTCCAAACTATGGCCTGGGTGCCAAATGCGGCCCTCAGACCAGTTTTTATCGGTCCTCAGGCCTCCTGCTGAACCGGCCCAATCGATCATAAGCTGTACTTTTAACAGCAAATGCAACTATTTCTACCACTATATCCTCAAACATCACATTGCAGTGTGATACCTAAAATGAATGTGTTTCAAGCCTTATTAACACACAGCGGCTCTGTCAAAGCTGTGTTTAAAGCACCGCACTGTATTGATCACTGGTCTGTGGCCCTCTGCTTCGAATATGTTTTGAGATGTGGCCCTCGATAAAAAAAGTTTGGGCACCTCTGACTTAAAAGAATGTAGTAGTGGAGTAGTAATTACAGATACCTGCTGTCATATGTAGTAAAGTAAAAGTATGCACTGTAAAATGTAAATAACTAAAGTAAAAATGCCCTAAAATAGTACTTAAGTAAGCTACTTTACTTTCACTTGTGTACTGCATGTAAATCCCACTCTCTGGCCCAGAAACCACAGCCTCTCAATGATAAATACAAGAACACTATGCCAATTTATGATTTCATTTCACAGTGATTAACGGGTTTGGAGCTTGTCATTACCGTGTAATCAGAGCAATTCTATGATTAATATATAATTATGCTCTCATAATTGATCCAAATGATTTCCATAAATCTCAATATTCCACTAAGGGAACACATCAAACTTTTCCCAGCGGATTTAAAGCAAAGATAACTCGCCACTCAAATGGGCACAGTTGTCATCGGGAACATTTTGACCTAGCGTAGGTGGAACAAATACTGCTAATTACATCTTTAGTTCTGTTGTTTTGTGTTGGGAAAATTGATGTCCTCTGTCCTCACGCTCTGCTCTGTGTGGGAGCCATCTTGAACAACAGTCCTTTTAGTTTTACATCAATAGGAATCATTGGAGTCATTCTGAACAACAGCGGGACTGCTCATCATCTGGCCAGCGCCAAATAGCCGCCCGACGCCTGCGTTTTAAATAAACTCCAACACATTTGCATCTTAAAAACATTTCACGTCAAGGAAAAGCGGCTGTAAAGTACCACACTGGCATCTCTAGTGCCAATCTTTTCCGTCCTCATGAATTAATCAACTAAATTTTATGCAACTGTTGGTTTGTTTTGGGGTTTTTGACGCATGCCCAACTTTCGATAACATCTGTATATAAATTTTAATAGGATTATGCAAAACGAATATTTCATTCCCGCACTCAGAGGAAAGGGTAGGAGATAAGGAAGTAGCTAGTCAACAAAGTGAAGCATTAGAGAGATTTCCCAAATGTAGCTATTATTAGGAAAGTCTTAATTTGGCAGGTGCATTGAAGCGACCAAAAGCCATGTGGTTACAGATCTGCACATAGCCCGAGTAGAAGAAAGTACACTGCGAAAGAGGATTCATTGTTTCGTTTTTGAAGCCACAATCCTGCTGTTTGTTATTCTATTAATAAGCAGGTAGTTGAGACCATAAGGACACAAATATTTAAATGTAATAAGATTGGACCATGTTGGGAAGATCAAAGGTGATCTATGTAATTTTTCTGATAGTCAATTTAAAGTTGAGTTTATTGTTCCATAGGGAAATTTGTGTCGCCTGTTTGTCGCCATGGAGGTGCCATTTCTCTGCCTGGAATGTTCCACAGTATGGCATTAAACGTATTTATCTTGTATTTATTGAATTACAGCTGTTTCTTTTCCTCAATATATCTTAAAAAAACATGCGGTCTTACTGTGAGTGGGCTCGCCTCTCCATAGATTTAAGATCAGAACTCAGCCTGGTGGCATAACCTACTTGTCTCCATGGAAACGGATATGTTTAATGCGATACAATGGAGCATTCTAAGCAATAACATCTCCAGCAATAACATATATTTAGAATTACCACAATATATTTGCCTGGGATCCAGAATACACACTTCTTCAATACTTTACGAAGATGTGAGTCTTGTCATTGGTGAATCTCCCCGTTTTCAAATGAATGTGATTGACAGTCGGCGACAAGCATGGTCCGTCTATATTGGAAAAATATTAAGGAAAAATAAAATATCACAAGAGGCTAAAAACATTCTAGGTTTCTACAGAATCAATGGCTGAAGCACTAAACTCTAAACTAAACTGACATCAATGTAATTTTATTTGTAAATCAAAGGTGACCAATGAGCTCTTTCAATTCACGTGTCACTTAAAAAAAAACGGTTTTGATTGGACGATCACATTTGGCCGGGTTTGAGATCCCACGGAAGACGTAGAAACCAGACTGATATCAATCTGTATAAAAATACAGAGATATCTGTCTGAACAAGAATATATAGAAAACCACAAATCTTCACCTACACTTTACTATTGCTCTTGAGTCTAAACAGATTATATATAGTCTCTGTCCCATCGTCGGTTGATTAAGTGGGCAGTAAATCTACGCACATGTGTAACCACTCAAACCGCCAGCGCACATTACCGCTCCTGGAAGTCACAAATCTGCAGCTGACAATAAAATGGACCATCTTTTGTCATGTGAATTCTCCATTATGAAGAGTGCGGTAGACAAGTGTATTTGGTTGGGCGTGAGCTATGATAGGCATGGATCAGCGGGTCTCCTCTTCCTTCCTCTCCGGTTTCCGTCAAGCCCCATCAGCTGCGGCGACACCCCAGCGCAGCCCTCAGATCACTTTAAAGGTTATCCAGCTGACACACCTAATAGCTGCGCACCAAATGGAGCGTCTGACAGGGCCCTGAGTCGCCACGCCTGGTACAAGATGCCAGTTTAATATGGCAGAGTGCTCCCCTCCTGTGTCCCGCGGTGATGGAGGAGGCTCCTAGCAGGGTCTGCACTTTGGTTTTCTGCAGGGGTTGGTGATGTTGACGAATGTAGTTCTTTCTTTCTTTTTTCTTTTCATTATCCTGATAACAATAATTACATAATATTCCAACCCACATGAAACGCTGCCTGAATTTTACTGTCTTAAAAACGTGAAAAACAGAACTAGTTCATTTTAAACAGTTTGCAGTGGTCCCAAGTTATTCCTCCATTACCTTCTGCATTCAGAACATCGTAATGATTCACAGCGATGAGTTTATAAGCGATTTTCACGACTTTCAGAGACCAGAGCAGTTTCACCACAACAGTGAAGCTAACGACAACTAGCATGCTAACACGGACTTCCTGATTATCGGACAATAAAACATTCTATACTTACATGCGGACGGCATCGGGATTAAAGACACCTGTAATTGAATAAATGCAATTTAAAACATACTGTGGAACATTCCAAGCAAAGCAAGACAAGCAGGTGATGGACCCTCCTCCAGAAAAGTTACATAGTGCACCTTTAATTTCTTGCCCCATGAGAAAATGAGATGTAAGAAGAAGCACAAAAAGGCGCAGATATCACATAATACACATAATTACTTTTCTCTTAAGCTCTTAAAATTTTGGTGCAGATTTATGGTTGATTTCGAAAATTGGTTGCACAGTTATATTTCCAATTCGGCAAATCCCCCAAACAATTTTCTCCATTCTCTTGTAGATGTTATATTACCCAGCTCTAGTTTTCTCTTTTCTCTCCAGGCAGCAGTGAATCTCCCATTCGCTCAGGCTGTAAATGAAACATTATCCAACTTTTTGAGGAAAGAAAACGAATGACTGTCCATCGGTTTAAAATCCAACTTCTCTTAGCCTGTTAGCTAGCATGTGTGCAGCGGAGATAAGATGATTTAATGGCAGGCTAAAGTGCGAGACTCTTAAAGGCATGGGAAGCTAACCGATGCATAGAACGTAATCCTTAGCGCGTCCATGCTAGCAATCAGCCGCTACCTGTCGTTGGTAGTGGTGAATTAATCTGCCATAGCAAGCAAAGGCTCCGGGCACAATGCATGCAACTACAATGGGATTTTAAGGTCGGCAAACCAGCGAATCGCCCACAAATTGCCATGTTGCAATCCCATTGACTCCACATTTGATGCTGGTGTGGGGATTTATATATATTTTTTTCACTTTTAAGGAGTGAAATCCCCAACCCACCGTTCAGAAACCTCAGCAAACAGTAGAGGGACACACGGATCAGCCCGGGGAAGTGAAGAGAAACTGCTGGTTCATGGTTTCCGTGCGTGTGTAGCCTCCAAGCTGCTGAGCTAGCCAGTCAATCCACCCATTTAAGTTCAGTTATATTTACTTAAGGCAGTGCAGACTTTGCCTTGTGTCAGAGATAGAATTCAGTTTGTTTCGTGCCGTTGTTCTGCCGGTTTCAAATGATTTTTTTGTTCACTCCGCTGCACCTTGCAATCACTTTTTTACCATCAACGCTCAGGGTAAGAAAAGAAAGCAACATTGACAAATAATGTATTAATCAGTAGATGTGGCTTTGAGAATCAGAAAAACAGAAGTGTCTCTCGTCTAGTCAACTGGAGAATTATTTACCAGGGAGGCAGAGGCTTACAATGAAATCCCCATCCATCTTTAGGAGTGTGCAAAACAAACCCAATCTGGCTAAGCAAACCTATTAGGAAGTGCGTTGTTTGCCTGGTTTGGAGACATGCGAGATGGGCAAAGCTTCGACTGGGGCTTACACAGGATTATAATGTTTACCAAAACCTCAAGGTCCTCCGTGCGGACTTCACCAAAAGAGCCCCCGCTACCCACCTCTTCTTCTCCGACTCGGAAGTGCTCTGTTGATGTAGCACAAACCTAACAGTCGCCGAAAGCTGTTAGCGGCGAATGGGGTGAAGGGATGCAAACACGACCAAGACAACAAGTGCGGGGTTCAATAGATAAGGTCTCCACTGAAATCACTTCCATTTGACTGGACAAGTTATATTTTAGCATTTCTTGAAAAAAATATGGAAAGCTTAAGAACGTCACCTTTAAATCTTTGCTCAAACCTGAAGACGATGAGAACGACTGACATAGATATAAATAGTAGACTAAACTGAAATAAGAACTAGGGAGGAGGTCCCGTGGGAGACTCAGGTCACGTCGGAGGGACTATGTCTCTCGGCTGGCCTTGGGGTCCCACCGGAGGAAGTGTCTGAGATGAGGGAAGTCTAAGAATCCCTGCTTATCCCGGCCCCGGATACGTGAAAGAAAATGGAATTTGTTTGAGAAATGACTAAAAATCTAGATTCTATTCCTTGATTTTATTTTGTAAATCTCCATTGTCCATAATAAGGTATATGATGTAACATTTCGTGAAACAATATGGAAACTGCATTAAAGCTCAATGGTAAAAAATAGATCTATAACAGTATAGTCTATGGAGCGATTTCGAAACCTAAAAGAAAACCCTGTAGACAACGGCATGAACCCTTATGTCTACAAAAAGCAGCTCTCTTAATCAATATAAAACGATATTTAAATGGTGAAGCAAACAAGGTCAAGACCACAAGGGCGGCGCTAGATAAATGAGGCCTCCAATGAAATCACTTCCACTGGACTGAGGCTGGGTTCATTTGTGAGGTCGACTTTGCAACAACAGCGGCAGATGTTAGCAGTGAAGAGTCCCAAGCCGGCAGAGTTGGCGTATAACGGAGGAGCTTAAGGAAGTTAATGAGAAAACAGTATTCAGTTGTGTTAGGCAGCGTTTAAAACTTCAACGCAAATCTGTAATACCGAATAAGAAATCCACATTAGTGCCATAGTCCATTGCGCAGTAAATATTATAATGGTAGTTTGAATGACCGATTCAACAACTCTCATGTTAGTGCCTCTAGAGTTGATCAAGGGTTTTATAAAATACGTCAAAAATGTTCAAATTTGACCATTTCGCGAAAAAACATGGAAACCGTAAGATATGTATTTCGCTCGTAACAAATACAACTACTAACAGTCCAAGTCAGTCCATTTTGAAAGTTAAAAAATCTTTAGTTTCATAACCCCTTGCGTCTACAAAAACTTCAATCTTTATCAATACAAGACGTACACGGTGATGCTGTCAAATTTACCGTCAGAAAGCCCACATTTACCACGCCAAAACTGATAACACACTGTCCCACGTGAATGACACTTCCTATATCCTTTACATAATATCCCTGCGACACTCAGCGGAGCTTAATAAATCAGGTTTCCGTCGGCATCCTGCACAGATACCCCATCTCTGATACGCGAAGACAAATGCTTCTTTCACATCCCCTTAACTTCAACGCCCAAATGAATGCCTCTTTGTGGAACTCCTCCCTTCCCTCTCTCACACTCTCTCCTTCCCTCTCTCCCCTCTGTCAAGCGAAGGCTGTTGGTTTAAACACAAGGAATCCAAAAATTAAATACAACTCGCCCATTAATTACCATATCGTTCCGCCCCCTGATTAATTAGCGACCGCTGCTAGCTTAAATGCCTTATAATGTGGCTTATTTATCACCTGGCGCTCCCTGTTAGCGACTGATAAATGGTGTCCTTTTTATACAGATGTACCCCACAGCCGTTGGTTGCAGCTTCCTCTTATTGACCTTTGACCTTTCTAAGCCCCTCCCACTTTCCCTTATCACCTTACCCATTGCTTGCTCTGTAACTGTAAACGTTTATTACTCTCCCTAAATGCAACTTACTTAACGCATGCATTAACCCAACTTGTGATAGCGAAACTAAAATCCAATTAGAAAAACCATGTCCGATATTTTTGATTTCTTAACCTTTTTTTCTTGACGTACATCCAGATTGCACGCCCTGTCATGTGTTTTATACTAACAAGAGAAATCAGTTGCTAATAATAACTTCATTTTATTATTAGCTAACTTAAGGTGGTGACACTTTGCCTACAAACTGTCCCCCGACCTGTCTCCCTCAGTGTGTGCTCTCTGGTTGTTCATCTTTGAAACTGTGGAAAAATTCAAATGCCTTTCTTTCTTGCTTGCAAATCTATTTCTTTTTCTTGTCTATTTTTTGTACATATATGTCCCAACGCATATATGTTTATCTCTGTTTTATACTTTCTGAAAATGTTCCAATTTTTAAGAATCTGTATAGAAATGTTTAACGAATTTTTGTCCCTTATTAGAATCGTGCTTCCTTCTTTCTCAACGAAATGCGTTTTCATTCGCGCAAAATTGAACCCCATTGGGCGGCCATTTTGAATTCCCAAATTTGAAACTCGATCTAGATCTTGCAAATTTCACTGAGAAAAAAGCGAAGCCACCTCCAAAAGTACACCCTATTGTTCCGAACTGTTTCTAATGCTAATCTTGAAATCTTCTTAGCAGCTACTTGCAAATTTGAATTACCTGAATTCTATACTTTGTGCATGGCAAAAGAAGTTGCAGCTTAGGGTTTGTAAAACTGTGATTGTTGAGAGTGCTGTTCTCTTCTGTAGATGGGCATGTTTATGCTCATTGTTTGTATTCCCATCCCTTCCTTACAGCCAAAAGCTCTAATGCCGTCCGACCGCTCCGTTCCGCCTTTACATGGACATGGCAACTGATGTACACGTTCACCCCCATTTATGTCATTACCCTCCTAGTATGTTCATAGGCCCCACCCCCTCTCAATCACCCGCTCTCCTCTCTACTCCTACTCCTACTCCCTTTACTAGAAAAAACTGTACAGTCATTTTGGAAGTCAGATTAAAAAAGTCATCAAGATACTTAACAGAGAGACTTGTGTATCAAAGTATAGCTATAACATTTTTATAAAGAAAAGATATACCCCAGAATGGTGAAGATTATTTTCATGTCATGATGTGTGGATGTATGTGTCGTTGCCTCCCATCCTGTCTGAAAATACAGAGCTACTACTTAATCAAAAGTTGTATAAAAAAGAACTTGTCCAAAGGCATTCTTACACAACTTTCTTTTGTAAATTTTTGTTTTCTTCCTGCCAAAATCATGCGGGCAATTTGTTGATGTAAGTTGACAAAACTGACTGGTATGCTTTTCTTCCTTTTTGACAAAGTTTTCGTAGGCTTTTATCATTTTCCAAGCTCAAGTTTCTTTTCGTTTTTATACTAATCCCTGTTTCTGGATAGCTCTATCTGTGGCTTTACTTTGTGAATGTTTTTGACGATGTTTGCTCTAACTCTAAACTCTTTTTGCAATGCCTTACTTATGCCTTGGTTTCACTTTTAATTTCACTTTTGATTTTCGTTAATTTTCCTTATTGTTTCCAAAAGGTTTGCATCTCTTTTCTAGTGCCCCGTTTGTGCCTTTGCAATGTAACAATCCACTTTGGCAAGAGGATAAGCAGCTTCAAGCGATATCTGAATGTTTCCCGTGTTTCGATGTAGTCTGCTAAAGCTGCGCAGTATTAACTGACGCTAATGGGCTAATATAGTGCTAATAAGTGCGAACTAGCAAAGTATCTAATATTTTTTACACTTTTATAACCTGTATGTGAATCAGATTCTCTCTAAAGCTGTCCTGAGGCAAACATTCAGGTGTACTTGAACTGCTGTGTGACTTTGTGCCATAGTGGTCCCTGTAGGGGTCAAAAGGCAAGAGGCCAGGACAAATAGGGGAGCCCATGTAGGACATTTTCGACAGGGTTAATCAAGTGTAGAGCAGGCACATAACCCAGAACGGACATTTGTTCTAAAATAATACTTAACTCATGTCTAATATCCCACATAACTGGATAGTTTTTGTGTTGAATCGGATGGGGTAAAAACCAGATTATCTACAAAAAAAGTCTAATGTCTAAAAATATTAATCTTGCTTTGAGTCATTTTTACATTTGCTGACTGATCTAGATCCTGAAGGTTTGAGTTAAAAGTTCATTAATTAACGCTCCATCGGGTACAAAAGTACGAATTTTTGAAGAACTATTTGAAATTCAAGGTTGAAATAAGAAGTCAGACCTTGAAACGTGGCAAAAATGTAATGAAACAACTCAGATAATCTACACTAGTCAGATCTACTCAAATTCAGATTACTATTTTGAATTAAAGTTAGTGTAGATTTTTTATTTTTTTCAATCTGCTCATCTAGATCCATGAAGTAAATAAATCTAAATGGTTGAAATCAACACAAATTATGACTCATATTTGAATATGAATGTTGTAAAGGCAGATTCTACCCAACGTAAAATATTCACTTACTAAAAAGTCATAAGTAATAAATGTATCCCCAACTTTTACCACCACCTCAATGTGACTTTGACTTCCAAACTTCGAAACAGGCTTACACTTTAAATGTTTCCAAACATTAGCCTTAGACTCTTTCATTCTCAAAGTTTTTTTTCCAGGCAGCTGCAGTTGTAGGATTTGTTTTGCTATGGAGGTCAGCGGGGTTAAACACTGCTCCACTGAACACTGTCTTTCCCTTAACTGGCTTCCCAGGCCCACAGCTCACATATGAATTGCAAACAAATGCTAAATCCCTGTGTTTGAATCCACACAGCTCTGATTTTAGGAAAAGGATTTACTCTTAGATAAATTAAATAAAACTAAACTAGCTGTTTATGTGAAAAAATATGCAGTACGATTATAACGAGGAACAGTCCAACCTCTTTAGTTTAAAGTTGTGCTATGCAATTTTCTGTAGGAGGGTACGCTACGTGCTTGACTCCATGGAGATTATATTACGTTGCCTAGAATGTTCCACAGTATGGCATTGAACAATTGCAAGGTGCTCAAAAATAGCTGCCTGTCTCCATGGAGATGGTTATCTTAATGCCAGACTTTGGATCATTCCAGGGAAAGTAATAATATCTCCATGGATACAAGCAGATGACGTACCTTCCTCCAGAAAAGTTACACAGTGCATTTTAAAGCTTTAATAGTTTAGATACACTGTGTAAAAAGTAATATTGAGGTGATGTTAAATTAATTGTATTAAGAATACACATTTTCTTGATTTGAGTAGACTGTAAATTGCCATTTAAAATGATCTACCGATGGAACAAGGGCGGATTTTTTTTTCCTAAGTGGAAGTACAAAAGTCTTGTTACATTGGTAGATAATTATACTTGTCAAATTAAATCTGTTCAAATCAAGAAAAGTATTCTTAAAGTAATTTTACTTGCTGAGATAGTGTTAGGTGTCAGACGGCTCTCCCTTGTGCATCCCTCAAAGCCTTTTGATGCAATGTTTACTTTATTTATGGCTGTTGTTTTCTTTCAGTTGGGTCTTGTTTGGTTCTGAGTTCCATTGTTTTTGCACTGGTATAGTACTTTCAGTTTCTTCTTATTGTTTTTCTTCAGTTCCTCTGTTCTTCTGTTGGGCTTTGCTTTTTACGTTCTTTGGATACTGACTCTTTCGCTGTGTAACTTGTGTCTTCTCTCTGGACCTGCTCGCTGCTTTCTAACTCTGCTCTTTCTCTCTTTGGTTTCCAGGAGGGGAGCTAGTGATCCCCGTGCTAGTTGAGGACCCCATAGACATCCCTTCTGTATCCACCCGCTCTCCCTTCATCCCCCTCCCCCCGACCCTCCGCCCCGTCCTCACCATGGCAACTGAGGCGGGGGTCCCTTGCTTGTCGGACCGAGGCGGCGATGATTGTGATGATGGTGATGGTGATATTGATGGTGATGATGGCATGGTGATTTCGGGGTTTGGCTCTGGCGAGGCTTTCGACTCTAGCCTGCCCCCGACTGACGATGAAGATTTTTACACCACCTTCTCCCTGGTAACAGATAAGATCTTGACCACGTCGGCCTATGAAGGCGGCTACAAAGCTATCGCGCCCAAGTGGGAGTCCAAGGACTTGAGGCCTAGCAAAGCCTCTGAGGCAGGTAGGACTACATCCACCTCTCCTGTCCTCGGCCCCCGCGGCACTCCGGCGGTCCCCTCGGACACGCCCCCAAAGCTGCCCGCGGGGAAAATGAACAATCGCGAAGTCAAACCGCCGCAGCCGGACATAGTTCTGTTGCCCCTGCCGACGGCCTTCGAAGGGGACGGCACCAACCGCGGGGGCCCTTCATCACGTCGCCCATGTTGCGTACGGTACCCGCGGCACTGCCCACCGTGCCTGGCATCGTGCGGCGCGTTCCTCCTGGAGCCTCCGAGGTGATCCGGGAGTCCAGCAGTACCACGGGCATGGTGGTGGGCATCGTTTCGGCCGCCGCCCTCTGCATCCTTATCTTACTCTACGCCATGTACAAGTATAGGAACAGAGACGAGGGTTTCCTACCAGGTGGACGAAACCCGCAACTACATCAGCAATTCGGCGCAAACCAACGGCGCTGTGGTGAAGGAGAAAGCACCCAGCGGTAGCGCCAAAGCTAGCGGCAGTAGCAAGAGACCGAAAGACAAGGACAAGGAATATTATGTATAGAAAATTTAGTCATTTACAACACAAAAAAACTGGAGATATATAAACTTTTTAGACAGTACCATATTGGCAACTGTGATTAAAAAAGAAAGAGATCTCCTGAACTGGACTAAAAGAACTCTGGTGTTCCCGGAAGCACACTATTGTAACCATTACGGACAAATTAAACGCAGTGCAAATCTAGCGGGACTCGAAAGGACTTTTTTAAGGAGTCCCCCTCTGAAAACATTTAGTAGTGTGAATAAAACATCACTGTTGACATCCACGCAACCCTCTTAACGTGACTGTGCGAGGCGCGCGACCCTCGGAGTTCTGAAAACAACCCTGTCCATTGTTAACCCTGTAAAATACGACCAGTGTCATTGGGCCATTTTGAGCTTGCATGTGAGGTGTATGTGACGTGGTGCCGGCATCTGTGTAAGTGAGGGACCTCAAGAAACAATGATTGTAAGGGGAAGGTTGGAAGTCATAAAGAAGAGCCTGCAAACGGTTTAATTTAATGTAGCTAACACAGATGACAACGGAGGTTTATGTGTATTTAAATTAGTCTGTTTTTTTTCTTTTTTACGTTTGAATTTTGTTCAATTTTTTCAAGATAATGGTGGGTTGCCATGACGACCCAAGGTTAGACCGCTCCCTTATGTTTCCCAATGTGTAATTCTCCCTCTCTGATGAACTAAGCTATGTTCACATGTACGCAGGTATTTTGGCCATTTGGGCTTTCCATACACACCTTTTTTGAGTTCGCATCGCTTTTTTTTTTTTTTTTTTTTTACAAATTATGCGTACATCTTTCAAATTTGCATTTACTTTTTGTTTTTATAATTAGTTTTGATCGCAGTACTGTGTTACAACTGCAGTACATCGAATCACTGCGACTTTTTGCATTTAAACGATAACCAAACAAAAATGGCCGCCAATTAAAACGGTTACTTTTAGGTTTTTAATGTGTTACAGCGTCATCTAGTGGTCTTATGAGATCATTACTGAAAAATTAACATTAGGAAAGCGCAATACATTCTTCGCAATAGGCGTACATGTGGACATAGCTTCAGACTGCTAGCAAAAATGGCAGCCAAAAATGCTTATGGTTTGCAAGTGTGAGCGATTCAGGTGCATCGTCTACGCTTTGTCAGTTTTGATTTAACTCTGTGAAAAAATACATTGTCACTTTTACCTTTTCAAAAATGTGTTTCAATGTTTGGCTGTAGATTCTTTAGTGTCTGGGTTACCACGACGAAACTGCTAACACGTCTTATATTACTTCATATCCGATGTACTTTGCTGGTCAATATTGTTCAGAAAACTCAAATTTCCATATCTGCCGTTTCGTATTAGTTTCACTTCTGTAGCAACATTTCAGAAAATCATCTCTCTTCATTTGCAGCAAACGCCTGAAGACAAACCGTACAAAACATTCCGGTACATTTGTTTATGAGGGATGCAAATATTGTCAAATTGCAAGTCTAGTTTTTCATAAGGAGATGCTAATTATTTCAGCAAGAAACGTTGTCATTCAAAGCAGACTTCCCCGTATATCTTGTATTTGGGACTTCTTTGCAAATTAATTTCTTGTTGTTTATTTTTTTAATGGAAAATTTTAAAATATGACAAGAGAATAAAGAAAGATTATGATGGATTTGGAGAGCTGTTGCTAGCACCTTAATGACTTCGACTACGTGTTCAAATTTTGTTTTCATTTTTACAAAAAACTGTGACATCAGTGTTTTGTCTCTTTTGCATATTCTGTTTTTCTGTTCAGTCTTATTTCACATTTTTATATTCTCTTCTGACAGTATGTTGTTTTTGTATTTATTATTTTATCAATGTATGTCCTATGTTCTTATTCGTTCCCATGCAGCTCAATCAGTGTGTACGTTATATTTAATTTTTTTGTGTTATTACCAATTATTATTATTGCTCCTTTGACTCCGAACAATTCCCAAAAATAAAACTGTTGTTCCCAAAAAATATTCTGTCGATGTCGCATGCAGCTTTTGTAGGACTAAAATTATTAACGAATTTCAACAAAAGTATATTGTTGAAATATGATTTTTTTTTTTTTTTTTATGCATATTGACACTTTGCAGCTGACTTCATCAACATTCCCTGGAGGTATGATGCTAACTGTAGGCACTGCTCTGTCTGAAGCGCTGTTAGACTTTAATCTGTGCTTGTATCTGCTATATACTACATCTGTATCTATGACGTTCGTGGATCATTATGTCAAAATTTGCACATTTTAAATCACTGGCTTCCCGGGTAGCTGCACTTAACACTAGTGAGCAGCGGATTCTTTTTCACTACATGACGCTGCCAAATCCTTCGTATCTCACCAATTTAAAAAATAAAATTGGAGAATGAAGTAAGTACAGAAGTGTTGTCCGGAGACGGTGAAAATTGATTGATCAGGAAATGATCGGCAATATGACCTCTTGAAAATAAGTGATTAAAAATTCCAAATACAACTTTGATTGAGTAAATGGTGAGGGAAAAACTGACTATAACATGGCAAAAGATGAAGTTTAAATCTGTCAACTGGACAAATCATTGTAGGAGTGAAGCCAAACCCACAAACACTTTAAGATAAAAACTGGTTCACCCACAAACAAAGTAATGAAGTCTACTCCATTCAGTGTAGTGAAGACTGCACTGAGCATTACACTGGAGAAACTAAACAGCTACTCCATAAGAGCCAACACTGGTGTGAGAGCTCCTCAGGACCCCAGTCTGCTGTACATCTTCATCTCAAAGCCACTAACCACTCCTTTGAAGATAGTGAAGTTCAGACCTTAGCCAAAGAAAAGAAATGGTTTGTTAGGAAAGACAATCCGTCCTTAAACAGGAACAGGGGCCTGAGACATAATCTCTCCCCATCTACAACTCCATCCTCAGACCCAGAACAATGAGAACAATAGCAGGGTCGTTAAGGGCTGAATAGGGTAGGTAGGGTAGTACTTCAGACAGATATAAGGCAGTGTCCACCAGCGATCTGACCAGAAGTGAAGAAGCAGCTTGGATGAGCACCGAAACGATTTGTCCAGTTGACAGATTTAACTTCGTCTTTTGCTATGGATCAGACCTGGACGACTGAGGTTTTACACTGACTATAACATGGTTAAAAAAGATTTTGCATAAGAGGTCTTAAACACAATCTGACCATAAAGAAGTGACTACAACAGGAGAGATGATTTTATACAGTTAAACAAGTCCAGGACAATGAATGCCCGTATCGATTCAAACCCATTCTGTATTCTTTCTTTAGCTTTCAAACTTGGATCGTAAAACTTATTTGGCAGTGTTCTCTAATGCGTGCATCGTGTCACCATGGGAACTGCTGAACATTCCACCATGGACACACATGAAGCACACCTCTAGCGTGCAAAATATTAATAGCTATATAGTTGGGTGATTTCTTTGAGGCAGAAAAATCATTTCTATTCAAATGAAAGGTCTCCGCTCTACTGTAGCATTTACCTATGGATGGTTATGCAAATTCATACAGTGCTCACCGGTGCGACAAGAGAAAGAGGGAGGTAGTTATTAGTGCGTCCGCAAAGTATTCACAAGGCTCTGCTATTGACTTGAATGGGTTTTTGCACTAGCATATGGTCAGGTTATGGACTGCTTAATAGTCGCAGCACCTGGTCCCTCCGTTTCCGTTTAACACTGTCCATATTTCGTGCAAATGGGGCTTCAAGGAACTGGTCATTAACTCGCAATAGCCCATTGATGTAGCATATCGGGGAGGTAAGGGTAAGTATATCCAACGCACGCATTGACGGCTGCTGGATTAACGCATTTATTCAGCCTCTGGGAATGGGAAGACTGGACCAGCAGGACACCAGGTGCAGGTAAGTAATGCTTCTGTAAGATAATTTAGTGGTTTTTTTACTTGAAAATATGTGTTTTTGCAAAGGTCAAAGCCTGACATTAAAACGAAAAAATTCAACTAGGCATGTTAATGAATTTTTGTGTATCTCTTTACATAAATAGCACTGACAACTGTATCGTTATTGCATTAACCCCCACATGTTTTTGACAATGTTCTTAATTATTGCTAAACGGGGTGTGACCATAGACTGTACTGTATATTAGGATTGGGACAAGACGATACGAGATTACATCCACGAGAACAAAAAAACACAAGATTTTAACATTATTTTCAACAAATTTTGCTATCCAGTTCATCATTTTGATCTATTTTATTCAATATTTTTTGTCATTGTAGCACTGCTTCTTGGAACTACAGCTTCTCAAGATCCAGCTCACCTGCACTTAATCCATTTTGTCAAAGGCATTTATAAAAAACATGGAAAATATCTCAGGAGATCGATTTTCTCATGTGTGAACAACCTTGTTTGGTGAGATCTTGTCCCATCTCTGCTCTGTATAGATGGACACACTCCGCCTGAGCAGGATGTGAATTGGTTCCATCCGAGTCTGGTTCCAATTGGCTTTTATTGAAAAATGTGCTTGGTTGCAAATTAGCCGCTATAACCGAACGCCGTATGATCAAATGTTACGGGCGATGTCTCGTTCCCACGGTGCACTTTTACAGTCTGTGGGTGTAACATACGATCACATGTTTGCAGGATTATTATTTGAATTCCAATGACCAATTACGATTTTCAAGCACAAAATGTTTCTTTGGACAGATATAACAACAACGTATATTATTGTATAGAATATAGGTGAACGTGTGATAGGCGTACGTAAAAAAAAAAATCTTAAAAGCAAAAAATAAATTATTTTTTTCACCTAATTGTGTAGATGTGATATAAGTACACTCACCTCACAGTGCATGTTTTTTAAAAAAAAAAAAAAAAAAAAAAAAACTCCTACTGCTACTATTACTACTACCACTACCATTACTACTACCACTACTACTACTACTACTACTACTACCATTACTACTATTACTACCCACAACCATTACTACTACTCACAACTACTACCATTACTACTCACTACTACTGCTACCACTACTATTACTACTGCTACTACTGCTACTGCCACTACCATTACTACCACCATTACTTCCACTACTACTACTACTATTACTACTGCTACTACTGCTACTGCCACTACCATTACTACCACCATTACTTCCACTACTACTACTACCACTACTACTACTATTACTACTACTCACTACTACTATCACTACCCCATACTACTACTACTACTATTAATACCTCTACTACTACTACTACTACTATTACGACTTCTACTACTACCACTACTACTATTACTACCTCTACTACTACTACCAGTACTACTATTACTACCTCTACTACTACTACCAGTACTACTATTACTACCTCTACTACTACTACCACTACTACTATTACTACTTCTACTACTACACTACTACTATTACTACCACTACCACTACTACTAATACTACTAACAATACTACCACTAATAATAGTCAATTAACTGTTTTCATAAATACATAATTAAACAAATGTAAATGTGCAGTACGGCAGAGATGTAAAACGGCGCTTTCTCTTCGACAGTTTCAAAATAAAGCGACACATTTATCAGCAGCTCAATAAATCACATTATTACACGTCCGTTGACAAATCGTATCATATCTCGGTCCAACAGATGAGGAGCTGTTTACACATGTATCTGCCGCTGCACATTTCCATCTCGTTGATATTCAGCCGCCGTTTGCTTACACAGTTGTTGGCTGACAAAGTTTATTGATTGAATTTTATGTGTAACAACTCCTTTTCCTTTTAGTCAAATTAGCACAAGTAGATTACATCAATCCCGCCGATGTGGGCCGGATAATTCATATCTTAATTGACAGAAAAACAATTTACATTTGCTAATGGCTTTTCCAAATGGGCTGGAGTTTGACTGCACAAACCCTGAATGTGCAGAGTCCACGTAGGGCTCGGGCGTTTAAACACTGCCCCTGACCTGAACAAAACGCACGCTCGACTAATGAACTGCGTAATTCTTCTTCATAACGGCTGTTTACTTCGATGCACCGGGGTCAAAGAGGTTGAAATGTTTCTTCGCAAGGGCTGTCTATACATGGCGAAAGAAAAATATAAAATCTGTCAACTGGACAAGAGGTTGTAGGAGTGAAGATGTTCGGCTGCTCATCCAAGCGGTTTCTTCAGTCTGGTTAGATTGCTTCTGGACACTGCCTTATATCTATCTGAAAGGAGGAGGTAACTACACTGAAACTAACACACCTATTGTTCAGTTTCTGTTGGCTCGGTCCATTGTGCTACTCTTGTGTCCTACTGTGCTCCAGGCCAGACACCACAGATGTTCTCCTGCGAGTCCCTCAATGCATAAAGGTCACGAGGTCATCGACTCAGATGTTTATCCTTGAGATGCTATGTGCAGAACATCTGGAAATTGTTAGGTCTTGGAACAAAAGAGGCGTCATATAGGAGGTTATAACTACTGAGCAGTCCTTTGTTTGAGGTTCTTCTCGCATTGGCTTAGAGATACCCACCTACTCCTGTCTCTCATTGGCATATACTCTGTTTTTGCAATAAAGACACTATCAGAGCTTCTGTCTTCCCATCCATCCCACTCCGGACCACCGAGCTACTACTAAAGGTGAGCTGCTGTATGCAAATGAAACCACACTACTTAGCGTGTTTTTGAGTTTTTACTGTAGTGTGTCCCCTCCCTTCAGATGGATATAAGGCAGTGTCCAACAGTAATCTGAAGAAACTCCTCCAACGTTTTGTCCAGCTGACAGATTTTACATTTTTCTTTTGCTGTGGATCGGATCTGGACGTCTGATCCGATCCACAGCAGCTGTCTGTGCGTTGATATGAAGATGACCCTTGTTTCAGAAGAGCCTCCGTCTGCCTGTCACATCCTGACAGTGTTTATCGCACTTTACGACTAGACTAACACCCCACTTCTTTTCCCTGGCATTTAATTCTAGCTCGACAGGATATCTTGGTGTTTTATCATTTCTTTTTCTGTGTATTTGTTTTTGTTGGCAGCTGAAGTGGTTTTAAATGTGCTATATAAATAAAATCGAACTGAATTGAGTTGAAATGATATATCTTTTTATGGGTGCTGCTTGTCTCCATGGAGATGTCACTGCTAACTGCTAACTGCTAATCTAATTTGAATCTATGTCTCTATCAATCTCTGTCTATTAGACCATTAGCTCTACGAGGAGGAGACGAGCCCAAGTAGTTTGTTTAAAGTATTTCTCAGCGATTAAAAACATATACAGTTGAATAAATGCAAACTAGATACATTTATTGCTATACTGTGGAACATTTCAGACATAGCATCTTCATGGAAACAACAAACTAACAAACTTACCGCTAGAAAAAGTTGCATTGTGCACCTTGAAATACAATCATTAATTCCTTTTTACGTTTTGCTTATTGACCACAAACTGTATATATAAATAGACATAGCTAACCTGCTAGCCGCCACATTCCAGCTCCATCGACTCCAATTCACTTTGTATTGAAAAACCGTCGCCCCTCTCTTTGTAACTGCTGCTGTCAGACTTGTCATTTTGGTCTTAAGATGTTCGTATAAACCCGAGCTACATGGTCTTCTTATTTTTATTTCGCTATTGTGTCCGTAAATCAAGATATGAACATTAATAACAGACAAATCAGGCGCTTTTGTTAGCGTTAGGTTTGATCGACAGCGTTGCTACAGTCCATAAAGGTGACTGAGGCCAGGCTGGTGACTTTGATAACCCTGATAAAGCCGAAAGCTGTAAAAAAAAAAAAAAAAAAAAAAGAAGAAGATTGGTCATAACTCTATTCATCTTTTGCAGTTGGCCAATCACAATCTGACTTTTGCTCCTCAACCAATCATATTTGAAGCCATATTTCTCCTTTATCCTGTCATTTCAGCCATTTACCACATGCAGCAGCCACCTCATCCTCTCCACCTCGTCCTCTTCACCAAATCGAGTTCATCGTTGCACCGTATTCATTTGCCTGCTGCAGTGAAAAGTCTCTCCTTAGCCCTGGAGAACCCACGGGGTCAAATTTGGCCGGAGTTGATTGCTGCTACCTAAAATGAACAAACAAAAAAAATGTCAAATTTCAGTTCAAAAAATTCAAAAAGCTCAGAGTGTCACTTCTGGCCCCTGCATAGAGACACCTAGTGGAGGAATACTGAACTAAAATGAGCCAGAGTGGTAGTGACAAGATGGCCGACCTGTTGAGCTGGAAAACTACCCAAACAAAATTGTCGTCTTGGCAAACCAGCATTTGGTAAAATTGTGGGGTTTTTTTTGTTAATCTTTTTAGTGATAGCTTGCAAAATGTCTATAAGTATGTTTTATATTCTTTTTGGATAAATTAGCGAGCCCAATGAGTCAAATTTGGCCCTGATCTTAAATTAGAGAATAAAGGGTTAAAATTGAAAGTGTTCAGTGACTTATAGCAGTAATTTCATGCCGTGTTCATAATTTTCCAAAGAAGAAAAGGGTTCTTGGGTTCTCCAGGGTTAAAGAAGCAGATCATGTGAAAACTCTGAGGAGCAGCTGTGAAAAAAGACACGATCAGAGCCGACAGGTCAAATAAAAATCCACTGACCTTCAACGCCACATCAGGAGAACACGCAACATGCTCACTGCCGATTAACAGCAATGAATCAAACAAAAGGCGGGAAAAGTAGCTATGCAAAAGTACAGTTACTTTAAAGGAATATTACTCAAGTAGAAGGAAAAAATGTTGATGATTTATACAGTTTTCAGAGTTAATGATGTCAAACAGACCACGAAAGTTTGAAAAAAACAAAATGTCTGCCGGTTTCTTTATCTCCATGGAGACACCACCAGGTCAAGTTACAGGTCAGATCTGTACGAGGCCACCCCGCTCACGGTAAGAATGCAAGTTTTAGATTAAGAAAGACGCCTGTAATCCAGTAAAAGCAAGATGGACATGTATGTCTAATGCCAAACTGTGGAACATTCCAGTTAATGTAATAGTACATCCAGAGTAAGTAAACGTTACATACAGCACCTGCAACTCTTCTCTCTCTTTCTCTCTCACTTTGTCTCCTCTCTTCTCTCTCCCTCCCTCTCTCTTGTCTCTCACGCTCTCTTCTTCCCTCTCTCTTCTCTCTGTCTCTCTCTCTTCTTCCCTCTGTTCTCTCTCTTCTCTCTCTCCTCTCTTTTCTTGCTTCTTTTTCCTCTCTTCCTCTCTCTCCTCTCTTTCTCGTCTTTTCTCTCTCTTCCTTTCTCTCTCCTTTCCCTCTCTTTGCTCTCTTCTCTCTCCTCTCTTTTCGCTCTCCTCTCTCTTCTCTTTCCTCTCTCTTTTCCCTCTATTCCTCTTTCTTCTTCCCTCTCTCTTCTCTCTTGTCTTTCCTCTCTCTTCTCTCTCTCTCCTTTCTCCTCTTTCCTCTCTCCTTTGCGTCTATTCCTTTTTCTTCTTCTCTCTCTCCTCTTTTCTCCCTCTCCTCTCTCCTTTCTTCTCTTCCTCCCTCCCTCCCTCCCTCGTTAGCTCAGTCCTAATTAACTGCCATCATTCTGACAAAAGCTTTTACAGACTGTCAACGCTGCATTATAAACAGACCTCCTCCAGACAGACAGAGTGCCCCCTACAGACCAGTACTGGCAGCGCACCTGGGAACATTCACACCCACAAACACGGATTCAATTATGTTTATCCCTTTACCTAAAATACTCCACAGTATGGCTTTAAACACATACCTCCACGAACACAAGCAGATGACAACGCTCCAAACTACAGGTCAGATCTGTGGAGATGTGAGTGCAGGGACTTTTTCAGCAATAAAAAACTTTTGTAATTAAAAAAATATTCGAGATATGTTCGTTTTCTGCGGAACATTCCTCCATGAGACAAGTATCGGTTTAATTTATTTTCGTAAAGCCCAAAAATCACAACAGCGGTCGCCACTTAGAGCTTAACAGGATCATTGATTTAACCAACAGAAAATTAGAAAACCCACAGTGACACAGACATTGGTCAATAACAGATTAACCAACATTCATTAGAAAACAAAAAGTGTCCCAGAACATTCCCTGTCCTCAGACCATCCTTCTCGGCAAGGAAAAGCTCAAAATGGAGCTTTAATGGATTCAAATTAGCGTGCGTGGAAAACTCTGTCACATTTATATACTGTACTAACACATGTTGATTAATGTGCACAAGCATAAACTATTAAAAAATCAAGTGGGGGAAAGAGAAACCTCGAGGAGAACCACAGTGAAGGACGGACAGGCTGCAGATGTGTCCAGGATAGGGTAGAGGTCATCCAGCCAGGTGAGGGACAGGGGAAGATCAGAGCGTAGTAGGGGCATCTAGGTTCCAGTGAACGATCAGCGGCCCGGGCAGCTGAAACAGTTACAGGGCAGGAGTGAGACAGGGAACAACTTGTGAGCAGTGAACAGACTCAAGAATGAACTCAAGAGTGAATGTAGTTGATGGGGAAAGTAGGAGGAAACAGAGGACAGTGTTCAGGTTACCATAGTTAGCATACTTCCCCTTTCCCCCCCCAAAGAGGAGTTGCTTCTAAGGCGGCTTAGCTAAAATTGTAGGTTTTATTTCTGCTCATAACTGGCCTGGCTATAAGTGAATTCAAAGAGGAACGTTTTAAGCCTGGTCTTCAATGAGACTGTGGGGACGTCTTTAACATGGGCAAGGAGATTATTCCATAGCACAGCAGGTTGGTAGCTGAACGCTCTCCCTCCTACTGCGCTTTTAGGAGACACCGCCAGTACTCCAGCATTTTTGAGGTAGCAGTGGTGGTGGTATGTAAGTATGTAATGGATCTGCTAGAAAAGTTGCATAGTGCACCTTTAATTGTGGCAAAAAGTATAAAAAAAATAAAGGAGGAAATGTTCAAATTCGTGTGTACAGCCCCAATTATAATATATATAAGTTGGATGTTGTGTAAAACTAAAAAAAATACAGAAATACAATGATTTGCAAGTCCTTTTCAAACGTATATTATATAAGTTTTACACAGTGTCCCAACTTCATTACAATCGGGGTTTGTTTAATGCTTCTTTTCAACCCTTAACTATGCAATTTTTAACCCAGTGGTGGATGAAGTATTTCAATTTTGTTACTTAATTAAAAGTATAGATACCAGAGGATACGAGAGGAAAGTGAAAGTAAAAGTAGCACATGAAAAAAAATCGAATTATGCAGAAATATTAAAGTACTGTTTAAAAAAAACTGTACTAAAAAAAAGAGTAAAAAATTTTTGATTTTGAAATCTAATAAAGTTCCAAATGTAGTGATTCTGATTCAGATTTGGGCAGAGTTTTGATTCAATACTTTTTTTCCCTAGCTGTTTTTAAGTGTATATTTTGTTTGCTCAAAAAACTACAAATGTGTTAAAAAATATAAACTCCTCAGGCTTTTCAGCAGATCTCAAGCAATAATGAAAAAAATACTTTTACTTTTCAGCTGTGTTCCAAAAACTGTAGGTGGAGTAAGGAAAGTACAGATACACCTGCCCTCAAAAAAAGTTTATTAGTAAAAGTAAAAAAAAAGAATCCACTTGAAAAAATCTACTTAAGTGTAATTACATGACACCTAAAAAATTTAGTGCAGGCTTTACTACGTCTACTTCCAGTGTGAGAGCGGTTTTCAGGCCTCCCAAACTCTAAATCATTCAAATTCATTCAACCAAACCCCAGTTCCCCTGTACAAAACAAAAACACCTGCATTTCTCTGTTATTTTTTTTGGGAGGAGTTGGAGTAAGTGATTGGGGAGGGGGAGGACTCCGCAACTGTGCCACAGGTAAAACCGTCCTCTTATTGGGAGGCTGTTAGGAGCAGCAGGATGGCAGTCCCCTGTCCCTCCCCCCAGGCCCCACAGCGGGGGTAGCCAGCAAGTCCAAACCCAGCGGAGCAGTCTGTAATGGCCAATGCCCAAAAAATAGCTTTGTTTGTAAAGGGGAATCAGTCGTGGCGGAGTGGCCCAGGCTTCGGTAATGGGAATTACGTGGGGGGGCTATCGGGCTACGGGGGCAGCAGAGAGTCCTGTTTGAGGAGTGAGAGAGTAACTTGTACTAATAGGCAATATTCAGAACAGGGACTTAACTACTTTGTATGGCTCTGTTAAGTGACGGTTTGTTGTTGTGTGTAAAAAAAGTAAAGATTATAGCTGAATAGTAGGGGTGGGCGGTATTGGAAAAACAAATTGTTTATTATCTAGGGTTCTTTTTTTTTGCATGTTATCTTCAAGTAAGTAGTAACTTCAGGGGAACGGCGAATTTAAAAAAAAACAACGTTCACAGTAAATTGTGTTATGGGTGCCATGTTTTAAAGGGTCTTGGTTGGCAGTGCGATTTCCCAGGCTCCCCAACCCCAAACAAATGAATGGGAATTGTTTTGATTGTTGCTGTTGGGTTCGTGGGTAAGGGGGTAACACTTCACCCCCACTTCAATGGAAAGGTGAGTGATAGTGGGAAAAAAAAGTGCTTATTAATAATAAAATGTGACCCAGTGAAAGCCAAGTGTCGCCACAAAAACAAACACATGGATGATGAAAAAAAAAAAAGTGTTAAACAACTGGGACCACGGAAAAAAAACAAAAGAAAAGAAAAAACCAAAAACAAAAAATTATGGTGACCTTATATTCAATTGTTTAGATGTGAATTAAGAGGTTTTCTGTTCACTTCACAGGGGACATTTTTTTTAAATAAGTTTGTTTAATTTGATTCACTGACAGGTTGAAAAACAAACTGCATTAAAACTCTTTTTGTTTCTAAATATTTTTCTGTTTTTTTTTTTTTTTTAGAAAAAAACAAAAGCATTTTAAACTACTACCCTCCAACCATTTAATTATTGGGGAGCCCAACATTCACCCAGCACCGGAGGAATGAAAAAACCCATCATGGCCAAGTGGGTACTTTGAAGTCAAACATGGGTTTCAAATTTTCAGGGAGGGGGGACAAAAGCGTTGTATTGTTACCATCGGGACCATTTTTAATACCAAGGAGATTGGCCCCAAAGGGGGGCATTTTACAAAACAAAAAATGCCATTTTTTAAAAGGAATAATAAGTTGATTTTTCAAAAAGGGACCAGTGGGGGGGCAGTATTGTGATCTCCAACAGGGGGACCCTGGGCCTAAGGCCCCGATTTTTTTCTCTGGGGGTATATCTTAAGAGAAAAAGATGGTTGTGACAAAATTTAAAAAAAAACCTTAGGGCAGACAACTAAACAACTTTATAAAACGTAAATATCGAGGATCCAAAAATAACAGCCATAAGCCCAGGAAATGTTGCTTTCAAATTGTTTATGCAAAGGTGGTTGGATCGCGGATTTTGGGCTGTCAGGTGTGAAAACCCAAATAATGGTGGGACACCTAAAAAAAAAAAAAACCATTATTTTGTAAAAAAAAAAAAACTGTGGTCAATTTTTTACCTTCCCTAGTTTTAAAGTAGAGTGATTTTTGAAGTTCAAAAGTGTAAGCGGAAAACATTTATAATAACCGCTATTATATGGCCACAAGGGCAAAAATCTTCAGAAGGTTCAGTTACTTTTACTGCATAAATTGGGGGAGTAAATAACTAAGGGAAATTATAGGAGTATTGAAGATTTTAACAAAAAGTGCAGTGACTTTTGGGCCCACCCCTACCAAACGTCTAGCCAATGGGGGGTCAGTTTTTATAGGAGTTGACCACTCTTCAGTTCGCACAAGCATGGGGGGGACAGCGGACCCCATGTTGCTGTTACTTTACCAATTGGGAAAGGATAGATTAGGACTGTGATTATTTAAAAGGCTAGGTTACTTTAATTAAATCAAACATTTGACAGGATTTTAAACAAGTTTTTGACCTGACGGGCAATACAATTGTAACATATGGAAGGTGTTCTTAAAATGGCAGATTTGGGGTTTCACATTTTTTTATATAGCGCGGATTTACCCACAAACAATGGCCAGTTGAAAAACAAATGACAATGGGGGGGGACATGTTCTATTAGGTAGTTTTTACATTTCACAAGGCAAACGTAAATCTTTATTTTTGTACCATTATTTTATATACCATTTTACTCTTCTCTAATTAACTCAGGAGGAGGCTTGTAGTTCAGGGGGAAAAATGACAGGGTGGAAAACGGGTGATTCTTCGGGACTTTGTTGATTTGAGGGGACCAACATTTTTTTTACGTTTGTGCCAGTAACATTGAACAATCACCCCAGTATTTGGCAAAAATATCGGCCCTTGTTTTGGATGATATCAAAAAAGGATTAGATAGGCACAATACTATTTAATAACCAGATATTGGGGGGGCAGATTAAAAATATGGGGAAAACAACAGGCTGCTTTTTTTTTTTTCTTAGGATTATTTATCATAAAAAAAAAAACAACTATGTAAATTCTGGGGCTCTTGCCTCCAAAATCTGAGGCCTAAAAAAAAAAAATAAACCATTACTCAAAACTATGATTTTCCTGAACCAGGGCACTTCATGTAACAATTTGTGGAACCCACGTTTTCTGGTAACATAGTTAACCAAAAGTCCCCATATTTCAGGCAAAAAAAAAACTTTTGTTTTCCAAAAAAAAACCCCATGTTTATTTCCGCTGTTTCTATTCTGGACCCCAAGCAGGGCAGGGTGGGGGGGTGGGGGCGACAGATTGGGTTTGCTTAGGCCGGGCTCATGGGCAATGTGCAAAAAATGCAGGGCTTATCTACTCCCCTGAACGTGTGTTACTGAACTTCTTCAAAATAAAAACACCAGGCCAACGGGGGAGGGGGCGGATTTATTAGGCCTTCTCTAACCCTGGGAACAAAAAAATTGTACAAAAAGCAGGGCACTAAATTGGGGACGGGGCAGGGGGATTTTTTTGACCAATGGGGTTACAAGGGTGTGTTGGGGAATTGCACTTTAAACGAAATTCCAGTATACCCGTGGTTAGACGAATTAAGTAGCTTTAATGGTGTGTACGCTTATTTTTTTATGCCCAAGTCCGAAGTGTTAATAATTGACAGTAGTAAAAACAACTATGATTTTAAATTGCCCCACGGGTTTTGTGCTAAAAACGGAGGGAATTAGGGGTAAAAAGCGCATCAAGCAGTTGTAGATAGCTTCATTTCAAATTATAACTCTGGTTTTAGTGTGGTTACAGTGTTACCTCTTGTAAAAAACTTTTTCTAGTGGGGGGGGTGGGGGAGTGGGAGAGTGGGCTGGCCGCGACCGGCTGGTTCCAAATTGGAAGATGGTATATTTTTTGGGGGTCGTACTAACGTGGCTTTAAAAGCTTCAGGGGCCATGATACAATGTTCAAAAGCTCTGTGAAACGAGGGCAAAACAAGGACTAACTTATAGTTAAGAAATGGTTTTCACGGTTTTTTTTGTATATATACAGCTGCTTTTCCCCCAACTTTTACATCACAGGAAAAAAAAAAAAACACTTTACAAACCAATCCCACTGCGGGGCCAAAGAGGGTGGGTTAAGTCGTCTTCCCCAAGGACGCAAAAAGAAACAGACACAGTATTTCATTCTGCTGGGGAGAACGGGGAAATTGCAACCGTCAAAATACTGTGGAGTCAGGTTGATTTGGGGATCAGCTTGGCCCAATGACCGTTCCATTGTCGGAACGAGCGGGATTTGAAAACTGCCAAAAAACCTTCATAATCAAGTTGGGGGGACCACTCAACACCAACTCTACCCACAAACTTGGGAGGATTTGACGGGTCGGGAATTTCAAGAGTTTTGTTTCCAAACAATACAAAAAAAAAACATTTTGGTTAACGCTTTTGTTCGATTTTAAAAAAAAAAGTTGCCCAAGGCTAGGGAACGTGCTTCATGCCGTACTGTGAAAACATTTCCCAGAGCGAAGCAGTAAACGCTCCATGGAGACCGAGAATTTTCGATCCGTTTAAATGGGACTGGCCAAATAAGAGTAAAAAATGCCCAAGGGGAGTAAATTTGTCCACAGATCGAAACGAACCTACCTCGTTATTGTAAACCCACACACAGTTTGATTCTTTTTGTTTAGGGGGGACCCGCAACGCACATGGACTGTTCTGGGGCTTAAAGGGGATGGGGCCGAAGCGGATTGGTGTGGAGGGCTTAGTGTAGTTGAGTGGTGCTATTATTCCTCACTCTAAAGCCGGCGTCAGTGTTGCGCTCTCGGATTTTTTGTGCTGTCGTGTAACAAAAGACATGGCGCTTTCTGTCAGGGGGGGGGGACTGAAAAAAACTAGTTGTAAAACTGGCTCACACTGTAGGCGTTCTTACTTAACTTTATACCTTATTTTTAATGGATGAATTCTGGGGGATCCACCAAGATGTTATATATCAAATGGGTCGTTACAAGTATGTGTTTTTACCTCATCGAAAAAAAATACATTTGGATGTTGTGTGTTGTTTTCATTCACACATGTTTTAAAAGTTAAATACCTGGTTATTTATTAGTGCTTGCATCCCCATAAAGCTGAAAAAAAAAAAAATTTGCTTCTGTTCCACCTTGTGATGTCATTGAGGGTGGTCATTTTCAAGGTTAAAAACAGCTACCATTGTTACCTTTTTATTCGGGATTTAGATTGGCAATTCCAGGTCTTGGAAACGTTACCAAAAAAATGATGATCTAGTGAAGGTTGTTATGGGATTTTAAAAAAACAAAACACAGTGGAAAGCATCTTCCTATTTACCAACATGGAGGGACATCCACAAGGTGGAAAAACAGGAGTGTTTTTTTCTGTTTGTTCTTGAAAGAGGGGAAAAAAGGGGGACAAAAACCAAAACTTCCAGTATTGCAAAGGGGGGAATTTGGGTGGTAAAAAACCTGGTGTGAATGAAAACAAAAACCCAACAAAAAAAAACTCCACGGGATGGTTTGCGGGATGAGGGGGGAAAAACAAAAAAACATTAAAGGAAAAAAAAAAAAACAGTTCAGAAAAAAAGAAATAAGGCGGCATTATGGGGTCTTTAAAAAAGGCTGCCATATGTAAAAACCTTTTGCTGACAGGGGAGAGGATTTTTCCCGTTGGTCTACATGGGAGGGGGGGGGGGGTGGACGGTTTTGTTGCTTTGTGTACAAGGTGTGTTTATGGGCTCCAAAAAAAAAAACAGTGTTTCTTTTCTGGTGGAATTTGGATGGTACCGCCTCACCGCAGATCGTTAAACTAGAGTTAACTTGATTTTTGTGGTGGCTTTCCCGTAAAACTTTTTCATTCTCCAAGGATACAGCGGAATGCTTATACTGTTGGAAACCCACCATTCGGGGCACACAAAGCCCAGTAGGCATTTCTCTATGGAGCGACAAAAAAAAAAGGGGGTTTTTTATTAATTTACAACCAGGAAGCACGCTTTAAAAAGTTGCTACAGGTGAATTTTTACAGAATTTTTCAGAATCTAATTTACGGGTTGTTCTTGAATAGTTTTACTAAAAACGGTTTCTAAAAAAAAGTTAACCACAAAATTTCACTATTATATTAAAGTGATTTAGGGACTCCCAAAGTTGGGACAGGAAACCTTTAATTTGTGGAGGGTGGGAATAATTATCAAAATTGGAGGGGCCTCAAAGGAACAGAACTTGCGCCGCCCGGTTTCACAAACCAACAATTTGAAAACCCCGTAATTGGAAAAAATGTAAAATTGGGAAGGGTCTAAGCGCCAAAAAAGTGTTGGAATTTGTTATATTATTTTTTTTCCGGAATCCTTTCCTTTTTGGCGCTTCGTTGTTAAAAACGGTAAATTCAAAGGGAAGCAGTGCGCAATGTAAAAACCCCACTTTGTGTTCCGCTTCTAACGACAAACTTTCTTACTTTGATTTTTTTTAACACAGGGGGACAGGATAACAAACTTGGGGCTTGTCAGTTGAAGTGTCTTGGAAGTATAAAAACAAAACATGCTTCTACAAAAGGAAACAACGAAGAGCTACCCACAAAAAAAATAACAACTGCCAAAATGTGGATTGGGATTGAAAAAAAACTGTGAAACAACTTTCTTCAGGTGTTTATTTAAAAAAATGCTTTCATGTAAAAACTATTCTTGCACATGCTCGTTTCCATGGAGGATACTATTGGATTATATTCTTTGAATGGACGTATTATGCTATTTTCTGTCTACTGTATGTATAATGTTTTTGCTACTCATCACCCAAAACAGGGAGATTTTTCTGGGGTCGCGTTTTGTTTTCAATTTACAAACAAAGTAACACCACCATAATTTTTTAGGTTGAGTTTCTCAGACGGGTTCTTTTTCTTTTGGAAAAAAACACTCTGTTCCCACCTTTGTGATGTCATTTCATCGGGTGGATAATTACAGGAAGTGCTTCCACTGTGTTTTTAAAAACTCAACCAACCCCAACCACCTTCACTAGAAATAATTTGGGGGGGATGATTTCCAGCCCTGGAAAAAAAATTGCCCAATTCTCTCCTGAAACAAAAAAACGTAAAAAAAAGTAAAGCTGTACAAAACTTGAACCAAAAAAAACTACCGCATTCATTGACATTCACAAGGTGGAAAAAAAAGGAGCATTTTAAGCTTTGGGAATGTATGTAAAGACAGACTAATTATTAAGGGAGTTTCTGAAAACATGCGTGAAGTGAAAACAAAAAAAAACACAAGAATCCATTTTGTGCAAACATAGAAACCTTCAATTTACTCAATTACAGGTGTTGTGTCGCCTCTCCGTAGATCTGACCTGTAATTTAGCCTATTGACATCACCTGTATTTTATCGCTTGACAAAATATCTAGAGTCGTATCTCCTCTCCATAGATTTGACCTGTAGTTTAGCCTATTGACGTCCCCGCTTATATCTGTGACGATAAACAAGTGCAGTGCCATATTGTGGAACAGATGTCAGACCCTCCCCCTCAGAAGTTCCACAGTGTCGCTTTAAATGAGTCGTTTCTCAGTTTAAAATGGTGTGTTACAGTGACTGGAGGCGATACGAGATCTGCTGAAATGTGCTGAACAATGTTAAAGCATCATCATTTCAACGCGATGATGTAATTTGGGTGAAACTTAATCAGACGCTAAAGGCAGACGGGGCTGTGTCTGTCTGCAAAAAACACCAAGGGGGAGATCTGCAAAGGCTACACAAGGCACGGACCAGACGCACAACTCAGACCAAACTAGCAAAAGACGAAGTTTAAATCTGTCACTTGCTTCTTCAGTTCTGGTCAGATTGCTGGTGGACACTGCCTTATATCTATCTGAAGGGAGGAGCTAACTACAGGGTGGCCCAAAAAGTCACTGACAGTTGAAACAAAAATCATAACTTTTTTTGTTTCTAAATATCTTTTTTATTTTTTCAGAGCATTTAGAACTACCCTTCCGACATTAATATGAGCAAAATATAGCACTAAGGAACAAACCCTCATCGTACAGTGATACTTTGAGACAAATGGGATCTAATTCATAAACCAGAGGTGTTACCGTCGACATTTTAATACCAGAGATGTCCCAAGAGTAAATGCCATTAAAGGAATATAAGTGGTTTTCAAAGACAGGGGGCAGTATGTGTGATTTCCACAGACCTGACTAGTCCCGATTTCTTCCTGCGGGGCTATGTTAAAGAAAAGGTGTTTGTGAATAAACCTCAGACAGTAAATTACTTAAAATGCAATATTGAGGATCAAATAAGAGCCATAAGCCCAAAAATACTTTCAAATGTTATGTAAAGTGTGTTGGATCGGGCTATTCAGTGCGAAACTCAAAATGGTAGACACTTAAAAAACATGACTTTTTAAAAATGTGGTCATTTTTTACTCCCCCTAGTTTAAGTAGTGATAAGTTCAAGTGTAAGTGAACAATTATAACCATATATGTTGCCAAAAAATCACAGAAGGTTCAGTTTACCTACTGCTAAAAAAGTTGGTGAGTATAACTTAAGAATTATAGGAGCTATTGAAGATTTATAAGTGTTAGTGACTGAAACTGTAAACTGCTGTGTCCAGTTTCAGCCTTAATGACCCTTTGTTGTTCTCTTTGTTTCCTGTTTGTTTTGGGTCTGAGGATAGAGTTGTAGATCAGTGAGAGATTATGTTTCAGGCCCCCATTTCCTCACAAAAATAGCTTCTTTAACTCCCCTCTCAAACCATTTCTTTTCTCTGGCTAAGATCTGAACCTCACTATCTTCAAAGGAGTGGTTAGAGGCGGAGATGTACAGCAGACTGGGGTCCCGAGGAGCTCTCACGCCGGTATCGTTACATTCCTCTTATGAAGTAGCTGTTTTGTAACGCTCACTGCTCTCTTCACTACACTGAATGGAGTAGACTACATTACTTTGTTTATGGCTCGGGGTTTTGTCCTTTGGGTGAACCAGTTTCTGTCTTAAAGTGCTTGTAGGTTTGAAATAGACCAGAATCAGATCAGACTAGCAAAAACTATATAAGGGATTTGTAACTGTAACCTGCAATGGTAACACTATCCAACCAAGTATGGGCAAAAAAGTCAAAGGGTCCCATAATTTTGAAAATATTTGACATGAAACATCCATCCCCATTTGCAAGCGACGCCACTAATAGCGATGGGACTTTTGGCTCTTTTGTGGGATCTGAATATTTTGGATCCGTTCGCTTCAAAGAGACGTTCAAAAGTCTGGCTCTTTTAATATTTATTTGTACGACAGAAGCCAATGTGAGAACTAATTTTATCTACAAACTAATCACGCAACTTATCAGAGAAATGGCCCAGGCTCAGATCTGTTTAAAATGATTCAAACTGAGAGTGGGAGTGTGTTTACCCTTTGAAATGATGCAGCATCTAAATAAAACATTGCACTATAATAATAATATAATAATGCATAAAAAATTAGAAAGAAATTTGGTTCTTTAAAAAAAAAAAAAAAAAAAAAAAAAAAAAAAAAAAAAAATTGTTGAAAAGAGCCAACTCCTTCACATCACTAGCCATTAGTCTGGTCAGATCTGTGGAGAGGCAAGCCCGCTCACACTATAAAAATGTGGTTTTCGAAACAATTAAAACACCTGTAATTGAATAAATGAAAGATTAATCATTTCAACTCTATATGTGAACCATTCCAGACAAAACATGGACATAAGTAGGTGACAGACCCCCACCAGAAAAGTTACAGTGTCTTTAAATATCATTCCGTAGATATTCCATACATCCATTGACTTGTACTGTGCCCTGAGCCGTGTCTGTCTGCTGCCTCCAGTTGGACTCTCCAGCGCCTCACAGATTAAGTACAAACTGGAGAAGTGTTTACACAGCAGCTCTGTGTTTACGGCTTTGAAGTGCGGCGCTAAATTAACACAGGACTCTCTCTCTCTCTCTCCCTCTTTCTCACTTCTCCCCCTATCTCTCTTACCTCTCTCCATTTTATTTTCATTCCTTCCTTCTCTCGCGTCACTTTCCTTCTCTCAAATGTCTTCTTTCTCTTCCTCTAGCCCTCTCTTTTCCACGCCTCATGTCTCACTCGCTCCCTTTTCTCTCATTCTTTTTCTTACTCATCTCTCGTCTTTTTCTCCCACCCACCATTCCCTTCCAAATCCTCACCCTTTTTTTTTCTTTCTCTCTCCCTTTCTCCAATTCTTTCATTCCCTCTTTCCTCCTACTCATCTCTCGTCTTTTTTCTCTCATACTCTCTAAATCCTCTCCTGTCTCGCTCCTTTTTCTCCTTCCTCTCATTCTTTTCTCACTCCCTCCGCCCTTACTCATACTCATCTCTTTCTCACCCACTTCCTCTCTTTACTCCCTTTTTCTCTCTGTCACTCTCCCTTTTCTCCCAGTCCTTCTTTCTCACTCACTCCCCTCTTCTCTTATCATCTCTCACCTCCCACTCCCAGTCTTCCTCCTAAATCATTCACTCCCTCTATCTCACTCGCACTCCATTTTTCTCTCATTCTTTCTCTCTCACTCACTCCCCCCCCTTCAACTCATCTTTTTTTCTCTCACCCCAACTCACTCGCTTCCTCCTAAATCCTTTCTTACTCCCTTTCTCCCTTCCTCTTTCTCACTCACTCCCCTTTTTCTTCGACTAATCTCTGGCCTTTTTCTCTCACCCCCCACTCCCTCTTAAATCCTCTATTGCTCCCTCTCTCACCTTTCTCTCTCCCTCTCTCTTCTTTCTCTCTCGGCTCTTCCTCAAAATGAAGGATTTTAGGAAAACGCTGCAGCAGGATATTCACGAGTCTCTGGGCTGCAGCAAAGCTCACCCTTTAGTGAGAAAAACACACAGGGACAACAGGTTCATTAAATAAGACATTTAGCCTCATCAGGTTCATTTTAATCTGTTGCGAACCATAAAAAATACGTTTCTTACAGTGCAGTTTTTAAAATACACACATTACTGCATAATATTAAAATACAGTTACCTTAGAATAGAGGTTAGTGCGTTGGCATAATTCATTGTGGAGAGGAAGTGTGAGAGGGATAGGTTAAAAATGCATATTGTGCAAAAAGTATAGGCCCTGTAGTACAAAGCTATCGAGGGTGAAAAAGGCAAATTGAGGTGAACTCTCGGTTTGTGCTGATTCACTATAACCACCATTTTGAATTTATGTACAGTATTAAGATATTGTATGAGAGAATGCCCTGAGATGCCACACTGTGTAACTTTCAATTCATAAGCTTCATGTTCTATGTTATTCTATGTTCTTCATGTTTTATAGGCAACATTTTGTGGACTTTTCACTATTATATGTTTTAAATTGTTAATTATTATGGCAACAATCTCAATCTCAAGTTTCCAGGTGAATTGGCCCATATTACTTTAAACAGTACATTTTACTGTATATTTCTGAATATCTATTTTAACAAGGCCATATCAAATATTTAATGTGTCCTATTGAGCTATTGAGGATATAAACACAAATAAAGGTCTAGTGGCTCAGTCTAACTTGTAATAATAACACAGATTTGAAGTATTCACTGTATTCGTGACCGTCAGTGTTTTTATTTGTGGCCCTTAATGAGTAAAGTTTGGACACCCCTGCCCTAGTTAGTATTGGGACGGGATAGCACTGGGAATACCTGGAGCTGAAGTGGGAAGCAGGTGTTGGAGGACTCACCCACCTATCTCACTTTGGTTCATTTTTTTTTTTTTTTTGCTCTACTCCAGGTCTTGTTTAAATTACTTGAATCTTTCAGTTTATAATGAATCATTCTTCTGGTTTCTAACACTAATTGACCATTGATGGATAAATATCACATTAAACTCGTTATTTTAGCACCCCCGTTTTCAGTGTGTTATCTTATGATTGTGAACTGAAATACACTGACTTTTAGACATTGTCAGTTTCCATACATTTGTACCAATTATCTGGCAACACCAATTCCACTTCAACAGCTAATATTTTGTCATACAGGGCCCAAGTCAGAAATCAATGTAGCACAAAGAACATTGGCATACTAGGATTATAAAGTTAGATTAGTTTTCACATAAAAATACATTCTTTTACATTAGTAACACTTTTAAACAGTAGTGTGCACTTCGCTCTACAGTGTCAAAACTCCTCAGTAAACTTTGGGTAAGCTCTGAATTGTGCATCCCCCTCCTTTATCCCTCTCTTCTTTGGAGGTAGTTGAGGGGTAGTTTGAGTGCAAGGCCGCGGTGTTGAGTGTCATTATGTTTTGGTCCTGAAGGGGGCAGAATCAGGGTCACAAGGAGAAAGAAGCACCATATTCATTTTGGACAGACAGACAAGAGTCCTCCTGTAGGGGACTTAATCAGAGTAGGTCCCATTCATCGTAGAACTCCCCAGATCTAGAGTGGTCAGGCGTCTGGGAGGAGCTGTGGAAAGAGACAAGAATATACTTTTTTAGTTTGAGGGAGCCAAATAAGTTATGGTGGGGTAAATAATTCAAAAAGTCCTTAAAAATGCCATCCATGACTGAAAACTAGGCTGGTGCATGTAATCAAATTGTAGTCTAACTGAGAGGAGTATAGCCTCCTTTGGCAGTAAAGGGATGCTGTATGGAGAGGAGTTAGTATATTCACTGGGGGGCCACATCAGCAAAATAGCTGCTCTCAAAGGGCCAGATGTAAAATAAATCTAACAACTTTTTTAAATAGTTAATTAACTGTTTCTGTATTTATTCCTTATTCAGGTTACAAATATTGCATATCCATTTGCTTAGATGTAAAAATATGGCTTTGTAACTGTGGATTCTCCTGCTAAAATGACATTTTAAGACCATCATATGTTTTAATACCCCTGTAAAGGGCCACATAAAATGATGTGGAGGGGTCCACATTGGCCCACGGGCCTTGAGTTTGACACATGTGAACTAGACTATTTAATATACTTTAAGATATAAAAAGGTGTATAAAATAATAAAAAATGCAGCACTTTGCAAGTAGTGCCTATATGTTTATGTATGGGTTGGTAGTTCAAATCCTGCTCTCGACAAACAAGAAAACAAGATTGCCATGAGCGCCTTGAAGGTGGAAAAGCACTATATAAAAATGTGGCCATTTACCATTTCACAGCACACGGGCATTAATAAATAACAAGTGAACTGACTTCAGCTCCTGTTTGAAATTCCTGGAGATAATTAAGTGTCTGCACAACTCTGTTGGTAATAGTATTTTTGTAAGAAAACATGCACAAATGCGTGTCTGAGACTCAGGTGTGTTGTTCTTGTATGTAGTGTAAAAACTTAAAAAACTAGAAAACTTTATTGGAAAAAAGGCAATTCGGCCTTAAGAGAAACAATTTACTTATTTTTACGTGTTGAATGGCACTGGTGTGGAAAGCAGTCATTTGAGAATTTTCCTATTTCCTAAACCATGTAATGTTTTTGCCAATGTTGTTTTTGTTAATAAAAAACTAAAAATTTGAATTAAACGTGGTGAAAGATAATTGAAGTAAATAAGTTGTGAATCCCATGACGTTTTTACAGTTTCCAGTTCTTTTGTTAAAGCACTGTATTTTCATTATCTCCTGCATGTGTAATACCAAACAAAGTCAGTTGGTTACTTAATCCATGCTTAGTGAGTAAAAACAAGTCTACAGCAGCATCTGTTAAAGTAAATACCTAAAACGATGAACATTTGCTGCATTGAAGATAAAACTAAGGACAAATTATGAAAATGATGCACGGAGCCACAGAGCTGCATTAGCAGGTTAAACGCTGAAGAGTCTGGGACGTGGTGCCAGGCCTCTGTAACTGGCAAAAACTCTACAAGTGGTTTTGGCCCAGAGCCGCTGGCACTGAGGTAGAGGAGCACTCACTCATGGGGAAAAGTTGAACTGAATTAGTCACAGAAAAATGGAAATGTGTCTCCTCTCCAGGACTGTAAGCAGGTTTATACTCCCATAAAATCACATTCAGGTAGGATTGTCCAAATAATCAAATTTTAATCAAGATCGAGATTCAGTCATGTCTAATCGTCTAAAGTATTTGCTTGGCTGATTTTATTCGAGAGATCCACAGCCAATCCTCTGCCGGTAAAAACATGTGAGTGAGTGAGTTTGGAGGAAGATTACACACATTATCTGTCTTGTTTAGGTTTAGGGAAATCAGCAATTAAAGCCTTTTTTTATTTTGTTTTTGAAACGAGGAATAAAATCTAATTGAAATCCGATTAATCAAAACGAGGGAAAAAAAGTGATTAATTTCAACTAAAATTTCAAAACTTTAATACTAACGAATAGGCTAGAACTCGGTAAGGACGGGGAGAGGGGGAACAGGTAAAAAAAAAAAATAAATAAATAAAAATAAAATAATAAAATAATGATTAAAAAAAAAAAAAAAAAATCAAACTTGCATATGGTAGTTTTTAGTTTTTAGTTACCAACCTTGAAAACCTATGGATTAAGTCTTGTTTATGCTTTTTTTAAGGATAATTAAAGTGTAGATATAATGGAATGATTTCATAGTACGGTACTTTCTGAGTTACCATGTGGTCTATGTTCAAATAAAGATCAAGATCACTCAGACTATTCAGGAAAGCTCCATTTTGTCCTGTCAGAGTGATTTTTTTTAGCATCTTTTTACAAAATCGCTCCAGTGAGTATCTTGTTTCAATTCAGTTAGTATGTGATTGCCGATACTTTTGACAACCCAAGTCTAAATAATGAAAATAATCCAGCCCTATAAAAACTAGTAGTGCAATCCTTTCCCCTGGGATCATGCATTTTTATCATGATATGCCTATTGATAATTGGATTTGACAAAGTAGACTCGCGAAGGCGTTGAACCAGATTTAAAAAAAAAACATACATTGTCAAATTATCTAGCAAAAGCAGAGTGTGAAGAAAACATGGCTGGCATCAAAGTGCGTGATAGACGCAGTGTCAGGCGGATTATATAAAATACCCACAGAGGGAGTCAGATCTGAGGGAGCTGCTCAGGAACGCGCCCGGGCCTTTGATGGACGAGGACAGAGCGGCCAGACGCAGGCTCCGTGATGTGGCGTCCAACTTCTCCTCCTGCACAAACCGAGAGAGGACAAGTCGGTACATTCTCATCTGAATACTAGTGCCTTTGAAAGCTGCAAGACCGGTCAAACTGCAGTCAAAATTTGAATGGTCGCAATTTGGAAATCACAAAGACTGCAAATATTTAAGTAGCATGATATGACTGCAAAGAAACGATTATAAAACCAGTTAACTGTTCTGAAGTGCAGGGATTCTTAGTAATTCATATTTTAGTTTTCTCTCAAATGTTACTTCTCCTGGACATGTTTAAAATGTCAACTATGAAAAAAAAAAGTCAACTTGCAATTTAAAACCAGCATTTGAATGTTATATTACTCCAAAATTGTTCATCCCCACAACACTTTACATTTGAAGTAATTATTAGTTTATTAGTTCTACTGAGTTCTCGACCGGAAAAAGGTGGCTTGCCCTCTCCGATGGGTGACGAGTCCTTGCCTCAAGTGGAGGAGTATCTCAGGGTCTCGATTGGCAGGGGGATCGGGGCAGCGTCTGCAGTGATGCGGTCGCTGTATTGGTCCATTGTCGCGAAGAAGGAGCTGAATCGAAAGGCAAAGCTCTCGATTTACCGGTCAATCTATGTTCCTACCATCAACTATGGTCATGAGCTCTGGGTAATGACCGAAAGGACAAGATCGCGGATACAAGCGACTGAAATGGGCTCTAAGGGCACTCCCTTAGAGATACGTTGAGGAGCTCGGTCACACAGGAGGAGCTTGGAGTAGAGCCACTGTTCCTACATGTCGAGAGGAGCCTGCTGAGGTGGCTCGGGCATCTGCTCAGGATGTCTCCTGGACGCCTTCCTAGGATGTATTCCAGGCATGTCCCACCAGGAGGAAGCCCCGGGAAGACCCAGGACAAGCTGGAGGGACTATGTCTCTCAGCTGGCCTGGTAACACCTTGGGGCCCCACCGGAGGAGCTGAAGGGCATGTCTGTGGTGAGGGAAGTCTGGGAGTCCCTGCTTAGTCCCGATTAAGCAAAAGAAAATGGATGGATGAATGGATGGATTATTAGTTCTATGATTAATTTTTATTAATTAAAGTATTATCATTTTAGATTTTGCATCTCAATCTACTCTAATTTTCCATTCTTCTTTTGGACATATTTTGAACCAGACGCCGTCTTCACAAATTGGCCATACTTAAAATTGACAAAAAGTAAAAGAAAAACAAAAGCGATTCCAGCTCCCAAGGATAAATGCCATCGTCGTTTCCTTGGGCAAGACACTTAACCCACCTCGTCCCCAGTGTCTGCGTACACTGGTGTATCAATGTGTGAGTGTTTCCTTGATATAAAGTGCTTCGAGTGCCTTGTAAGTGGAAAAGTGCTATATAAAAACGGTTCCATTTACCGTTTATAAATCAAAAAGCCATATTAACAAAGATCAATGTCATCATTTAAACTATAAACATATTTGCAATTACCACGTATATCAAGCAGCCATCCCCATTTTGTGTCACTTCGGTCTTGAATCCACGCCTCAGGTCAAAGACATTCAATCCATCCTATTTTCCTTAAACAAACTGGAGCAGTAGCAGCTATTAGGCTAATGCAACGGCCACTTATCGCTCAACACGATAGTCATTTGCAAAGCGCAGGGGTAATCTGGCTCTTAGGGCATCTGAGGAGTGACAGTACGGGTGCTCTGGGTAGAGGGGGGTACTTGATCGGGGAGAGGAGGGGGGGGTCCTCTGTCAACACTGGGCTTCATGTGGACAGCTCTCTCGACTACTCTTCTTCAAGCATCGTTTCAAAAGAACAATTAGTCAGTTCTTAAGATAACTCGAGGGTTTTACGCATCAAATTCAAGATTTAAGAGGATTTTTATTTCCTCATTACAGGAAATAGGAAATACATTATTATAGTGTTGGGTGGAAGTTTTGATATTTTTAACAAGCAGGTTACTTGAGATTAGAGTATGGTGTGTTCTTTTTCCTTTTTTATTATTATTGTTATTATTGATTCTAATTTTACTTTGCATATGAATAGACCAGCAGTAGTTCAGTAATGTTATTAGATCATTTATTTTACTACTTATCAATGCGCTTTGGCTTTGCCCACAGAGATGAGCAGAACCAGAAAAGTTGCATAGTGCAAATTGCTTTACCTGGAATGTTTCACAGTATGGGATTACATTTTCCAATTACTATGGAGGCAACACCAAGGCCAAGTTACAGGTCAGATGTGGGGAAGTAACCTCACTGCAGAAATGTATGGTATTCAATGTTTTTTTCCCCCCAACAATAAAAACACATGTAATCAAGCCTGTTACCATAATAACTGTATGAACTTATAAAGGACAATTGGATCAATATATTTTTGTAGCTTTTTTTTTTTTTTTTTGTAGTTTTCGTGTGTACAGTTTCTTTGCAGTAGTGGGGGTTATTTTTGCTGTAATACGAAAAACGTTTTGAGCCGTAGAGAGCTGAAAATGTAACTTATATGACTAATTATTGTTTCATTCTGCTATTCATTTGGTGCTGCTCATACTTTTTAATGATACTGTATACTTAAGCATTTGTCTACTGGGACTGTCCTGCTTTATTTATTCTGCATTCTTCTCTTTTAATGTTAATTTTATGATGATTATTTATGTTTTGATTTGTTGTATTGTGATTTTCGTGTCTTTCTTATTCTATAAAGCACTTTAAATTACTTGCTATACAAATAAACTTGCCTTGTCTTAATTGTTATTGCATCAATAGCATAAAATAGTTTCAATATTATTGTTTATCGCGATATATCATGCTTCAAAATTTGTTATTGTGTCAGACCTACATGTAACTGAATGAAGATAGAGTAATGTCTGTGAAACATTCCAGGAATAGCAACAATGTTTCCATGGAGACAAGTAGGTGGCGGACTTCCATCAGAAAAGTTACACAGTGCCCCTTTAAAAACTGCACTATGGCTGAATGACTGGAGATGCGGCTGCCATTTTGTGCCAACAGCTTCTATGAATTATCACAGTTGCAAAAAAAACAAAAACTAGCAACTAGCTCAGTAATTGTCATGTACCTGAATATCGTCATAATTGGCTCATTATTACTGGATCGTTCAATTGAATTTCGAACAAACAAGAAGACAACTAGATCTTTGTTGAACTGTACATTTGTACCAGTGCTGGAGACTGCCCTGTGTTATTCAGTGTGGAATTATTCATTTATTCATACCAGTTGTAAATGAGGCGAGGTGCACAATCTGGCAGTGCTGTGGGCGCGCTACACTCACAAATGGACTCAGACGATCCTAACTCAAACCTCAGCACTCTAATGCAGTGAGCAATTAGGGCTAAGATAGAAGCGTGTGGGCAGTTGTTTGGGATGACAGCCTCTTGTATTGTAAATAGAGCCTTTTAATGCAAACAGATTTTGTGCTCGCTGTATACACTGTGCTAATCTAGTGTTGAACGATTTTGGAAAAAAAAAAACAAAAAAAAAAAAAAAAATAGGGGTTGTACATAGTATCGCGCTGGCCAGCTCACTGTGTCTCAAAGCTGGCAGTATTTTAATATTAACTATGCCTCAAAATTAGCCTTAGCGTTAGCATGGAGCAAAAACATCCACCTTTATTTATTTTTAATGTTTTAATGAATGAATGAATGAATGAATTTATGCAGAGAGAGCCAATGAGAGCACTCAGACTCTTCTTTTCATGGACAAACAAACCAAAGTATCCGGTTGTGCATGTCCTTGAAATATATTCCATTTTTGGGAAGCAAAACAGCCAGAAGCCCTTTTTCATTACTTTACAAAACACCTTATTTATAAAGTGTCTAAACATTTTGTCAGTGACATCCACCTGCAACTCGCTTTCCACTGTCTGATCTTTAAATATTTATTCATTTTAGCATCACTCAGCAAAAACCCATAGAGATTAGAGAGTAACTGGACAGGCAGTAGTGACGCTAACAGAGCCAGTCATTTGTGACTTGTGTTTAAAAAGTAGGGTTCTGTTCTGAGTGCACATGTAAACGACAGAAGAAGAAGAAAAAAATACTGAAATATGAACTGACACATAAACTAATATACAAATTCCATCAATTTAAATACATGTTGGGCTGTGGTCTAAAGTACAGATACAAGAGTTATCTATAAAAAAGACATTACGTTCTTTGCAGAAAACATTCTACAATTAAAAAAATTGCAGCCTATAAGTTTAAATTGGAAAAATCATCAAATCGCAAAGTGAGATTTCAATTGCAGCCTTACCCTGTACTCCTGAATCTTTCTTTTGGACTCGTCAAGCTGATTTTGAAGGTCCCACACGATCTCTTTGTACTTAGAATATCGCTGCTCTACCTCCTCCCTCTGCCGCTGGGACTCCTGGAGGAAGGCGCAGTGCAGGTCAATGTACAGTATGTAATGAATTATGCACATATTAAAAGGTGTATTATATAACTTTTGAAGCAAAGGGTCAGTCATCTGTTTGGAGATGTTATTGCTTTGCCTTGAATGTTCCACCGTCTGGCAGTAAACGTATCTATAACCATAAAGACAACGGATGATGCCACCAAGCCAAGTTAAATATCAGATCTCTGGAGCAGGGACCCCACTCAAACTTTGAATTATAAACAGTTGTATTTGAATAAATTCTAGTAAGGTGAGTATAGCTGATTTTTTCCATTTTGGCAAAATATGTCTTTCCCCCCAGATATATTGTACAAGTAGTTCTGAGAGTTGTGAAAAGTGTAAACTCACTGCGGTGACTAGGATGCTTGGAATGCATAAGGTAAATGAGGAATAACTTTGGACCGGTGCAAAATGTCTAAAATGAACAAGTTTAGTTTTTCACATTTTTATGAGTAAAATTCCAGTATTCAGCGCCAAAGTATGACATACTTTGGAGATGCTTTTGCTTTGCTAGAATGTTCTATAGCAGCAGATCCCGCAGTCAGAGAGGTTACAAAGTTCACCTTTAACTACACAAATAATATATTCAGCGACTTAAACCACTTTGTATTATAAGTAAAACTCACCTCCAAATCTTTAAACTTGTCCATAAGAGACTGTTTTTCTGGGATGGCCTCGAGGCGGTCCAGGGCTGCTCTGGTGCTCTATTCAAAAGAACACAAAAAGAACTGAATCAAATGCTTTAACAGTAATATTCAGTGACTATTGTCAGACATAAAACTGTCAATCACTGTCAGTACAGCAGCACCAGTCAAAACAGCACTTGGGGTAGAAGACGTTTTGGTACATTTTTGAATTTTATTACCATGTATTTCTGCTCTATTGATCCAGAGGGAAAATGATTTGGACATTTTAGCTCACACATTACAAGTGTAATTTGTAAACTCTTGCAGCAATTTATTTTTATTAGTTTAACTTTAGATTCAATTCACACTAGATCCTAAGAGAGAATGGCCATGTTTAAATCTGAATAACCTGTTTAGTTCAGACATGTCAAACTCAGGCCCACGGGCAAATTTGGCCCTCGATATAAATATATCTGGCCCACCAGATTCTATCAAATATGTATTAGAGCTGGCCAATCGGCCGTCGCGCCAGTATAGGGCATGCATCTCTAATACTATAAATCCCAGAATGCTTTTCAAATGTGTTGGCGCCGGCCTCCACCACTTCTGTTGACCACTCATTAGCATCTGCTACCTGTCGCCTCACTCAAAATTTAATCCACCTCTTCTGAAAAAGATGCAGATGTTGTTGAATTTTTTTTCAATAAATATTTAGTTTGGCCCATGACTTCGTCACAGTTTTTAATTTTGGTCCTCTGTGAAATTGAGTTTCACATTGTGTTTAGTTCATTTCTGTTAAAGAGGGGCATTTTACTTCTATGGGGTCTTAACTGCTAACACATAACAAATTTAGATCACCATGTTACCTTTTATTGTTTGGAAAATTCTATATTCGCTGAAAACAATGTAATAACATGTTTTATAAGTTATCATTTTAATTTTTGATGTTCTGAGTCCCCCCTCCCTTTGCTCCCCGTGTTAAGTCACTCCCCCCTTCAGAGGGCTATCACAACACAATCAGCGTGCATCAGATATAATCAAGTGGCTGTGTACAGTTTTGCATCATGTTTTTTTTCATTTTTATTATATTTATGGAGAATTGTCATGGGAGGGGGCATGGGTGACATAAGTTTGTGGGCTGAGAATTGGACCAGAATCTTACAGCTAACCGTAAGGAGGGTTCGAATAGGACCTGAGAGAGAGCTCTAAAATACTCAAACATGCATGGATGACATCTAAAACCTCTACAGACATGCTTTTGATGAGTTATAACATGGTAGAAAAGTTAAAAAAAAAAGTCTATTTTTGTATAATACTCCCTTTTTAAAACATGTTATAGTTACAAGATTAGGTGGGGAATGTATCTGTGCAATTTAACCAAAAGGAAAATTGGCCAGTTTGGAGTTTGGACACAAGCAATAAACTTTAATCATTTTGAAATTAAGAGGATTTTTGGGTACATTATACGTTTGCCCTTCATTAGGGCTCACAAGTTTAACAAAATACCCATGTAACAGTGCTAATAGGGAAACATTATGAATACTACACTTTATGTTCGCTCTAACCATGTTACAATGGTTCTCCCTAGTCATTAGCTACAGAGTTGTATAATGAGTGATTCCTACTTTGCTTGAGTAACCTTGACTCTCCTGAATTTGAAAGAAAATAAAACTATGGTGCTATGGTTAAATGGTCGCTACTTTTTATTTTGGTTATAAGGATTTATATATGGGCAACAGAAAGGAGATGTTAGTGAGTGCGTTCGCTAGGGGTGTGGACATCTTTTTCAGCTCCTGGGTAATCCGATTTCAATGTTTTAGGTCCTGAGTTGATTTAAAACGGTTCTCACGGTTCTAAAACATTCAAGCGTAGTTTAGCTCCTCCCTTCAGATAGCTAGATAGATGCAGTGTTTGCAAGGTAATCTGACCAGAACTGAAGTGACTGTGGAGCAGCATCGAAATGTCTTCAGTCTAAAGCTTTTGTCCAGTTGACAGATTTGATTTTTTCTCTTAGAAGGTGCCACAATTGTACTGGATTAGTATTTTAATAGTTCCTAATTCCACTCAATCAGTATCTAGGCCTCAGTTAATTCCCTACTGCAATGCTTACACTTATACTTAAGGGCTATTTGTACAAAGATAAAAATATGAATGTTTGCTACTACATTATATATCCTGTTAGTGACGTAGTTAGCGCATTAGCTTTCTATCTTGCTACAACACAGAAAAGCAAAGCACGGAGCTAAATGATTCAAGTAGTGTGATGAACGTTCATCTCTCCTCCGTTAGTGCGGTGCACATAAGGTCTTCCTCTGCGTTGTGTGCGTGTGCAGTGTTTTGTGTGTCTGTGTTTGCGTTCGTGCTGCATGTGTGTGTGTGTCAGTGTATTTGGAGAGTACCCCCCTCCACTTCACTTGGATGAGAGAACGTGGAAAGAGCCCGGGCAAATGCTGACAATTAACTACTGTTTAATAGTTATGGCAAAACACGTGTTTAGAGGCATTTAGAAGACATGTCAAATGGCATTTTTAAGAGGGGTCTCGCATTTTACCAATCAGAGGGGTGCCCAAACTTTTCTCCAAATTAGAGCCACATACAAAGCGAGGGCTGTTGAGGGCCATAGACCCATACAGTGAATACTTCAATCTGCATATTATTACAAGTTAGACTGAAGCACTAGACCTTTCGTCTGCTTACATCCTCAATTGGGAAGATTAAATCTTGATATGAGTTGTTAAAGTAGATTTCAGAATTGTCCAGTTTCAGAATTTAAGTAATATGGGCTAAATTCACCTGGAAGCTTGAGGGGCCAAGAAAATGAGCTGAGGCCGCATTTGGTCCATGGGGCAACAGTTTGGGCATGCC
>JAIEZT010001328.1:7257280-7305178 GCA_019594935.1 Periophthalmus modestus
GCAATGTAACTGGACCCTGTAACCTTTCAGCTATGATCATGTACTTCCAGCCCCTCCTTCCCAACCCACTTACCCCTGTTGGCTTTAGCATGCACTTGATTGGCAGCCATTTTGTGTGCTACTCCACCCTCAACCCCCAGTGGCTTCTACTACATGTCAGTGGTGTTGCTAGGGGGGCTACGTGGAGGGTCCCGGCCCACCGCTATTCCCCTTTCCGATTTGAATGCGTCTCGTGTTTTTTTGTGCCGGTGCTTGCTTGTGTCCTGTCAGTAGCCAACAAAGCAGACTATGTCTGTTCGCTGTGTGTTGGGTTGTCTTCTTCTGTGTTTGTCTGTGTCTTAAATACAACTGTTAAACCTTACACAATGCCCCCCTTGGAGTTCCACAAGAGGCCGATACTGTGCAGAGATGCGACGGATGCTGCTTTAAAAAAACACCAGAAGGAAACGGATATCGTGAAAATATCGCAAGCAAGCGTGTACAATGCATTTCCATATTGATGCTTTAAATATAGCAATACCAGTTTCACACCGCTAACCTTGCAGATATTTACACTAACCATGGCTGACAAGAATCGTATTATCTTTGACCTTAAAAGATGTGACTCTCTTTATAACATGTCTATGATGATTATCCCTTGACTAAAGACACTATAAGTAGAGGCGAACACTGTTGCTAACCAATTAAATGCCAAGTGCCCAGCTCAGTAATAGTCTGTATTCAAAACACTTTGCAGCTTAATGAAAGTACCTCAATCCACTGGTGGAAGAAATACTCTTAGGTAAAAGTACTGATTCAGAAGCAAAAAAAAAACAACTATCACATAGAAATAAGACAAAAGACTCATTTAAAATTTGGTTTTTGGGTAAAAAAAAGTATTAACAAGTCAAATGTAGTCGTCATTTGACCTTGACTCAATCAAGTTCTTAGTATTTGTCATTTTATTTAAATATTTTGTTTGCTCAAAGCTGGGAATAGAGCTCAAAACCTTAGTTATGATATCAAAAAAAGTAATCCCTCAGCCAATTTAGCTTTTGTTCTAAGCTTCTAATATGTTTTAAGATGTGGCCCTCGATAAAAAAAAGTTTGGGCACCTCTGACTTAAAAGAATGTAGTAGTGGAGTAGTAATTACAGATACCTGCTGTCATATGTAGTAAAAGTAAAAGTATGCACTGTAAAACTGTAAATAACTAAAGTAAAATGCCCTAAAATAGTACTTAAGTAAGCTACTTTACTTTCACTTGTGTACTGCATGTAAATCCCACTCTCTGGCCCAGAAACCACAGCCTCTCAATGATAAATACAAGAACACACTATGCCAATTATGATTTCATTTCACAGTGATTAACGGGTTTGGAGCTTGTCATTACCGTGTAATCAGAGCAATTCTATGATTAATATAATTATGCTCTCATAATTGATCCAAATGATTTCCATAAATCTCAATATTCCACTAAGGGAACACATCAAACTTTTCCCAGCGGATTTAAAGCAAAGATAACTCGCCCTCAAATGGGCACAGTTGTCATCGGGAACATTTTGACCTAGCGTAGGTGGAACAAATACTGCTAATTACGCTCTTAGTTCTGTTGTTTTGTGTGTGGGAAAATTGATGTCCTCTGTCCTCACGCTCTCTGCTCTGTGTGGGAGCCATCTTGAACAACAGTCCTTTTAGTTTTACATCAATAGGAATCATTGGAGTCATTCTGAACAACAGCGGGACTGCTCATCATCTGGCCAGCGCCAATAGCCGCCCCGACGCCTGCGTTTTAAATAACTCCAACACATTTGCATCTCTTAAAAACATTTCACGTCAAGGAAAAGCGGCTGTAAAGTACCACACTGGCATCTCTAGTGCCAATCTTTTCCGTCCTCATGAATTAATCAACTAAATTTTATGCAACTGTTGGTGGTTGTTTTGGGGTTTTTTGACGCATGCCCAACTTTCGATAACATCTGTATATAAATTTTAATAGGATTATGCAAAACGAATATTTCATTCCCGCACTCAGAGGAAAGGGTAGGAGATAGGAAGTAGCTAGTCCAACAAAGTGAAGCATTAGAGAGATTTCCCAAATGTAGCTATTATTAGGAAAGTCTTAATTTGGCAGGTGCATTGAAGCGACCAAAAGCCATGTGGTTACAGATCTGCACATAGCCCGAGTAGAAGAAAGTACACTGCGAAAGAGGATTCATTGTTTCGTTTTTGAAGCCACAATCCTGCTGTTTGTTATTCTATTAATAAGCAGGTAGTTGAGACCATAAGGACACGAATATTTAAACGTAATAAGATTGGACCAGTGTTGGGAGGATCTGAACATCTACATTTTGGGCTAAAGCTAGAAGTCAAAGGTGATCTATGTAATTTTTCTGATAGTCAAGTTAAAGTTGAGTTTATTGTTCCATAGGGAAATTTGCGTCGCCTGTTTGTCTCCATGGAGGTGCCATTTCTCTGCCTGGAATGTTCCACAGTATGGCATTAAACGTATTTATCTTGTATTTATTGAATTACAGCTGTTTCTTTTCCTCAATATATCTTAAAAAAAACATGCGGTCTTACTGTGAATGGGCTCGCCTCTCCACAGATTTAAGATCAGAACTCAGCCTGGTGGCATAACCTACTTGTCTCCATGGAAACGGATATGTTTAATGCAATACAATGGAGCATTCTAAGCAATAACATCTCCAGCAATAACATATATTTAAGAATTACCACAATATATTTGCCTGGGATCCAGAATACACACTTCTTCAAGATTTTACGAAGATGTGAGTCTCGTCATTGGTGAATCTCCCCGTTTTCAAATGAATGTGATTGACAGGTGGACTAGCCAGTCGGCGACAAGCATGGTCCATCCATATTGGAAAAATATTAAGGAAAAATAAAATATCACAAGAGGCTAAAAACATTCTAGGTTTCTACAGAATCAATGGCCAAAGCACTAAACTCTAAACTAAACTGAGATAAATGTAAGTTTATTTGCAAATCAAAGGTGACCAATGAGCTCTTTCAATTCACGTGTCACTTAAAAAAAACTGTTTTGATTGGACGATCACATTTGGCCGGGCTTGAGATCCCACGGAAGACGTAGAAACCAGACTGATATCAATCTGTATAAAAATACAGAGATATCTGTCTGAACAAGAATATATAGAAAACCACAAATCTTCACCTACACTTTACTATTGCTCTTGAGTCTAAACAGATTATATATAGTCTCTGTCCATCATCGGTTTGATTAAGTGGGCAGTAAATCTACGCACATGTGTAACCACTCAAACCGCCCAGCGCACATTACCGCTCCTGGAAGTCACAAATCTGCAGCTGACAATAAATGGGACCATCTTTTGTCATGTGAATTCTCCATTATGAAGAGTGCGGTAGACAAGTGTATTTGGTTGGGCGTGAGCTATGATAGGCATGGATCAGCGGTCTCCCTCTTCCTTCCTCTCCGGTTTCCGTCAAGCCCCATCAGCTGCGGTGACACCCCAGCGCAGCCCTCAGATCACTTTTAAGGTTATCCGCTGACACACCTAATAGCTGCGCACCAAATGGAGCGTCTGACAGGGCCCTGAGTCGCCACGCCTGGTACAAGATGCCAGTTTAATATGGCAGAGTGCTCCTCTCCTGTGTCCCGCGGTGATGGAGGAGGCTCCTAGCAGGGTCTGCACTTTGGTTTTCTGCAGGGGTTGGTGATGTTGACGAATGTATTTCTTTCTTTCTTTTTTCTTTTCATTATTCTGATAACAATAATTACATAATATTCCAACCCACATGAAACGCTGCCTGAATTTTACTGTCTTAAAAACGTGAAAAACAGAACTAGTTCATTTTAAACGGTTTGCAGTGGTCCCAAGTTATTCCTCAATTAACTTCTGCATTCTGAACATCGTAATGATTCACAGCGATGAGTTTATAAGCGATTTTCACGACTTTCAGAGACCAGAGCAGTTTCACCGCAACAGTAAAGCTAACGACAACTAGCATGCTAACACGGACTTCCTGATTATCGGACAATAAAACATTCTATACTTACTTGCGGACGGCATCGGGATTAAAGACACCTGTAATTGAATAAATGCAATTTAAAACATACTGTGGAACATTCCAAGCAAAGCAAGACAAGCAGGTGAAGGACCCTCCTCCAGAAAAGTTACATAGTGCACCTTTAATTTCTTGCCCCATGAGAAAATGAGATGTAAGAAGAAGCAGCACAAAAAGGCGCAGATATCACATAATACACATAATTACTTTTCTCTTAAGCTCTTAAAATTTTGGTGCAGATTTATGGTTGATTTCGAAAATTGGTTGCACAGTTATATTTCCAATTCGGCAAATCCCCCAAAAAAATTTTCTCTCCATTCTCTTGTAGATGTTATATTACCCAGCTCTAGTTTTCTCTTTTCTCTCCAGGCAGCAGTGAATCTCCCATTCGCTCAGGCTGTAAATGAAACGTTATCCAACTTTTGAGGAAAGAAAACGAATGACTGTCCATCGGTTTAAAATCCAACTCTCTCTTAGCCTGTTTAGCTAGCATGTGTGCAGCGGAGATAAGATGATTTAATGGCAGGCTAAAGTGCGAGACTCTTAAAGGCATGGGAAGCTAACCGATGCATAGAACGTATCCTTAGCGCGTCCATGCTAGCAATCAGCCGCTACCTGTCGTTGGTAGTGGTGAATTAATCTGCCATAGCAGCAAGGGCTCCGGGCACAATGCATGCAACTACAATGGGATTTTAAGGTCGGCAAACCAGCGAATCGCCCACAAATTGCCATGTTTGCAATCCCATTGACTCCACATTTGATGCTGGTGTGGGGATTTATATATATATTTTTTTCACTTTTAAGGAGTGAAATCCCCACCCACCGTTCAGAAACCTCAGCAAACAGTAGAGGGACACACGGATCAGCCCGGGGAAGTGAGAGAAAACTGCTGGTTCATGGTTTCCGTGCGTGTGTAGCCTCCAAGCTGCTGAGCTAGCCAGTCAATCCACCCATTTAAGTTCAGTTATATTTACTTAAGGCAGTGCAGACTTTGCCTTGTGTCAGAGATAGAATTCAGTTTGTTTCGTGCCGTTGTTTCTGCCGGTTTCAAATGATTTTTTTGTCCACTCCGCTGCACCTTGCAATCACTTTTTACCATCAACGCTCAGGGTAAAAAAAAAAGAAAGCAACATTGACAAATAATGTATTAATCAGTAGATGTGGCTTTGAGAATCAGAAAAACAGAAGTGTCCTCTCGTCTAGTCAACTGTGGAGAATTATTTACCAGAGGGGAGGCAGAGGCTTACAATGAAAATCCCCATCCATCTTTAGGAGTGTGCAAAACAAAACCCAAATCTGGCTAAGCAAACCTATTAGGAAGTGCGTTGTTTGCCTGGTTTGGAGACATGCGAGATGGGCAAAGCTTCGACTGGGGCTTACACAGGATTATAATGTTTACCAAAACCTCAAGGTCCTCCGTGCGGACTTCACCAAAAAGAGCCCCCCCCTACCCACTTCTTCTTCAACGACTCGGAAGTGCTCTGTTGATGTAGCACAAACCTAACAGTCGCCGAAAGCTGTTAGCGGCGAATGGGGGTGAAGGGATGCCAAACACGACCAAGACAACAAGTGCGGGGTTCAATAGATAAGGTCTCCAGTGAAATCACTTCCATTTGACTGGACTGGGAAAGTTATATTTTAGCATTTCTTGAAAAAAATATGGAAAGCTTAAGAACGTCACCTTTAAATCTTTGCTCAAAACCTGAAGACGATGAGAACGCCTGACATAGATATAAATAGTAGACTAAAACTGAAATAAGAACTAGGGAGGAGGTCCCCGTGGGAGACTCAGGTCACGTCGGAGGGACTATGTCTCTCGCGGCTGGCCTTGGGGTCCCACCGGAGGAAGTGTCTGAGATGAGGGAAGTCTAAGAATCCCTGCTTATCCCGGCCCCGGATACGTGAAAGAGAAATGGAATTTGTTTGAGAAAATGACCTAAAAAAAATCTAGATTCTATTCCTTGATTTTATTTGTAAATCTCCATTGTCCATAATAAGGTATATGATGTAACATTTCGTGAAACAATATGGAAACTGCATTAAAGCTCAATGGTAAAAAAAATAGATCTATAAACAGTATAGTCTATGGAGCGATTTCGAAACCTAAAAGAAAACCCTGTAGACCCAACGACATGAACCCTTATGTCTACAAAAAGCAGCTCTCTTAATCAATATAAAACGATATTTTAAATGGTGAAGCAAAAACAAGGTCAAGACCACAAGGGCGGCGCTAGATAAATGAGGCCTCCAATGAAATCACTTCCACTGGACTGAGGCTGGGTCATTTGCGAGGTCGACTTTGCAACAACAGCGGCAGATGTTAGCAGTGAAGAGTCCCAAGCCGGCAGAGTTGGCGTATAACGGAGGAGCTTAAGGAAGTTAATGAGAAAACAGTATTCAGTTGTGTTAGGCAGCGTTTAAAACTTCAAAGCAAATCTGTAATACCAAATAAGAAATCCACATTAATGCCATAGTCCATTGCACAGTAAATATTATAATGGTAGTTTGAATGACCGATTCAACAACTCTCATGTTAGTGCCTCTAGAGTTGATCAAGGTTTTATAAAATACGTCAAAAATGTTCAAATTTGACCATTTCGCGACAAAACATGGAAACCGTAAGATATGTAGTTCGGTCGTAACAAATACAACTTCTAACAGTCCTAGTCAGTCCATTTTGAAAGTTAAAAAATCTTTAGTTTCATAACCCCTTGCGTCTACAAAAACTTCAATCTTTATCAATACAAGACGTACACGGTGATGCTGTCAAATTTACCGTCAGCAAAGCCCACATTTACCACGCCAAAACTGATAACACACTGTCCCACGTGAATGACACTTTCCTATATCCTTTACATAATATCCCTGCGACACTCGGCGGAGCTTAATAAATCAGGTTTCCGTCGGCATCCTGCACAGATACCCCATCTCTGATACGCGAAGACAAATGCTTCTTTCACATCCCCTTAACTTCAACGCCCAAATGAATGCCTCTTTGTGGAACTCCTCCCTTCCCCTCTCTCACACTCTCTCCTTCCCTCTCTCCCCTCTGTCAAGCGAAGGCTGTTGGTTTAAACACAAGGAATCCAAAAATTAAATACAACTCGCCCATTAATTACCATATCGTTCCGCCCCCTGATTAATTAGCGACCGCTGCTAGCTTAAATGCCTTATAATGTGGCTTATTTATCATCACCTGGCGCTCCCTGTTTAGCGACTGATAAATGGTGTCCTTTTTATACAGATGTACCCCACAGCCGTTGGTTTGCAGTTTCCTCTTATTGACCTTTGACCTTTCTAAGCCCCTCCCACTTCCCCTTATCACCTTACCCATTGCTTGCTCTGTAACTGTAAACGTTTATTACTCTCCCTAAATGCAACTTACTTAACGCATGCATTAACCCCAACTTGTGATAGCGAAACTAAAATCCAATTAGAAAAACCATGTCCGATATTTTTGATTTCTTAACTTTTTTTTCTTGACGTACATCCAGATTGACGCCCTGTCATGTGTTTTATACTAACAAGAGAAATCAGTTGCTAATAATAACTCTTCATTTATTATTAGCTAACTTAAGGTGGTGACACTTTGCTATAAACTGTCCCCCGACCTGTCTCCCTCAGTGTGTGCTCTCTGGTTGTTCATCTTTTGAAACTGTGGAAAAATTTCAAATGCCTTTCTTTCTTGCTTGCAAATCTATTTCTTTTTTTCTTGTCTATTTTTTGTACATATATGTCCCAACGCATATATGTTTATCTCTGTTTTATACTTTCTGAAAAATGTTCCAATTTTTAAGAATCTGTATAGAAATGTTTAACGAATTTTTGTCCCTTATTAGAATCGTGCTTCCTTCTTTCTCAACGAAATGCGTTTTCATTCGCGCAAAATTGAACCCCATTGGGGCGGGCCATTTTGAATTCCAAATTTGAAACTCGATCTCTAGATCTTGCAAATTTCACTGAGAAAAAAAGCGAAGCCACCTCCAAAAGTACACCCTATTGTTCCGACACTGTTTCTAATGCTAATCTTGAAATCTTCTTAGCAGCTACTTGCAAATTTGAATTACCTGAATTCTATACTTTGCATGGCAAAAGAAGTTGCAGCTTAGGGTTTTGTAAACTGTGATTGTTGAGAGTGCTGTTCTCTTCTGTAGATGGGCATGTTTATGCTCATTGTTTGTATTCCCATCCCTTCCTTACAGCCAAAAGCTCTAATGCCCGTCCGACCGCTCCGTTCCGCCTTTACATGGACATGGCAACTGATGTACACGTTCACCCCCATTTATGTCATTACCCTCCTAGTATGTTCATAGGCCCCACCCCCTCTCAATCACCCGCTCTCCTTCGACTCCTACTCCCTTTACTAGAAAAACTGTACAGTCATTTTGGAAGTCAGATTTAAAAAAGTCATCAAGATACTTAACAGAGAGACTTGTGTATCAAAGTATAGCTATAACATTTTTATAAAGAAAAAGATAATACCCCAGAATGGTGAAGATTATTTTCATGTCATGATGTGTGGATGTATGTGTCGTTGCCATCCCATCCTGTCTGAAAATACAGAGCTACTACTTAATCAAAAGTTGTATAAAAAAGAACTTGTCCAAAGGCATTCTTACACACAACTTTCTTTTGTAAATTTTTGTTTTCTTCTGCCCAAAATCATGCGGGCAATTTGTTGATGTAAGTTGACAAAACTGACTGGTATGCTTTCTTCCTTTTTGACAAAGTTTTTCGTAGGCTTTTATCATTTTCCAAGCTCAAGTTTCTTTTCGTTTTTATACTAATCCCTGTTTCTGGATAGCTCTATCTGTGGCTTTACTTTGTGAATGTTTTTGACGATGTTTGCTCTAACTCTAAACTCTTTTTGCAATGCCTTACTTATGCCTTGGTTTCACTTTTAATTTCACTTTTGATTTTCGTTAATTTTCCTTATTGTTCCAAAAGGTTTGCATCTCTTTTCTAGTGCCCCGTTTGTGCCTTTGCAATGTAACAATCCACTTTGGCAAGAGGATAAGCAGCTTCAAGAGATATCTGAATGTTTCCCGTGTTTCGATGTAGTCTGCTAAAGCTGCGCAGTATTAACTGACGCTAATGGGCTAATATAGTGCTAATAAGTGCGAACTAGCAAAGTATCTAATATTTTTACACATTTATAACCTGTTTGTGAATCAGATTCTCTCTAAAGCTGTCCTGAGGCAAACATTCAGGTGTACTTGAACTGCTGTGTGACTTTGTGCCATAGTGGTCCCTGTAGGGGTCAAAAGGCAAGAGGCCAGGACAAATAGGGGAGCCCATGTAGGACATTTTCGACAGGGTTAATCAAGAGTAGAGCAGGCACATAACCCAGAACGGACATTTGTTCTAAAATAATACTTAACTCATGTCTAATATCCCACATAACTGGATAGTTTTGTGTTGAATCGGATGGGGTAAAAAACAGATTATCTACAAAAAAGTCTAATGTCTAAAAATATTAATCTTGCTTTGAGTCATTTTTACATTTGCTGACAGATCTAGATCCTGAAGGTTTGAGTTAAAAGTTCATTAATTAACGCTCCATCGGGTACAAAAGTAAGAATTTTTGACGAACTATTTGAAATTCAAGGTTGAAATAAGAAGTCAGACCTTGAAACGTGGCAAAAATGTAATGAAACAACTCAGATAATCTACACTAGTCAGATCTACTCAAATTCAGATTACTATTTTGAATTAAAGTTAGTCCATCCATCCATCCATCCATTTTCTTCCGCTTATCCGGGGCCGGGTCGCGGGGGCAGCAGTCTAAGCAGGGACTCCCAGACTTCCCTCACCCCAGACACGTCCTCCAGCTCCTCCGGTGGGACCCCAAGGCGTTCCCAGGCCAGCCGAGAGACATAGTCCCTCCAGCGTGTCCTGGGTCTTCCTCGGGGCCTCCTCCCGGTGGGACATGCCCAGAACACCTCCCTAGGGAGGCGTCCAGGAGGCATCCTGAGCAGATGCCCGAGCCACCTCAGCTGGTTCCTCTCGACGTGAAGGAGCAGCGGCTCTACTCCGAGCTCCTCCCGTGTGACTGAGCTCCTCACCCTGTCTCTAAGGGTGCGCCCAGCCACTCTGCGGAGGAAACTCATTTCGGGCCGCTTGTATCCGCGATCTTGTCCTTTCGGTCATGACCCAGAGCTCATGACCATAGTGAGGGTAGGAACGTAGATTGACCGGTAAATCGAGAGCTTTGCCTTTCGACTCAGCTCCTTCTTTACCACAACGGACCGATACAGCGACCGCATCACTGCAGACGCTGCACCGATCCGCCTGTCAATCTCGCGTTCCATCCTTCCCTCACTCGTGAACAAGACCCCGAGATACTTGAACTCCTCCACTTGAGGCAAGGGCTCACCACCCACCCGGAGAGGGGCAAACCACCTTTTTCCGGTCGAGAACCATGGCCTCAGATTTAGAAGAGCTGATTCTCATCCCAGCCGCTTCACACTCGGCTGCAAACCGCCCCAGTGCCTGCTGCAGGTCCTGGCTCGAAGAAGCCATCAGGACAACATCATCTGCAAACAGCAGAGATGAGATCCTGTGGTTCCCGAACCAGACCCCCTCCAGCCCTGGCTGCGCGCCTAGAAATTCTGTCCATAAATATAATGAACAGAACCGGTGACAAAGGGCAGCCCTGGCGGAGTCCAACATGCACCGGGAACAAGTCTGACTTACTGCCGGCAATGCGAACACAGCTCCTGCTCCGGTCATACAGGGACCGGACCCTTAGCAAAGGGCCCCGGACCCCATACTCCCAGAGCACCCCCCAAAGGACACCACGGGGGACACGGTCGAATGCCTTCTCCAGATCCACAAAACACATGTGGGACGGTTGGGCAAACTCCCATGAACCCTCGAGCACCCGATGGAGAGTGTAGAGCTGGTCCAGTGTTCCACGACCAGGACGAAAACCACACTGCTCCTCCTGGATCCGAGGTTCGACTATCGGCCGGACTCTCCTCTCCAGTACCCTGGAATAGACCTTACCGGGAAGGCTGAGGAGTGTGATTCCCCTGTAATTGGAACACACCCTCCGGTCCCCCTTTTTATACAGAGGGACCACCACCCCGGTCTGCCAGTCCAGCGGTACTGTCCCCCCGACCGCCACGCGATGTTGTAGAGACGTGTCAGCCAAGACAGCCCCACAACATCCAGAGACTTAAGGTACTCGGGACGGATCTCATCAACGCCCGAGCCTTGCCACCGAGGAGCTTGCTAACCACCTCAGTGACTTCGGCCAGGGTGATGGACGAGTCCGCCTCCGGGTCCCCAGCCTCGGCTTCCTCCTCGGAAGACGTGACAGTGGGATTGAGGAGATCCTCAAAGTATTCCTTCCACCGTCCGACAACATCCCCAGTTGAGGTCAACAGCTCTCCACCCGCACTGTAAACAGTGTTGGTGAAGCACTGCTTCCCCCTCCTGAGGGCGCCGAACGGTTTGCCAGAATTTCTTTGAGGCCGTCCGATAGTCCTCCTCCATGGCCTCCCCGAACTCCTCCCAACCCCGAGTTTTTGCCTCCACGACAGCACGAGCCGCAGCACGCTTGGCCCGCCGGTACCCGTCAGCTGCCTCAGGAGTCCCACAAGCCAACAAGGCCTGATAGGACTCCTTCTTCAGCCTGACGGCATCCCTTACTTCCGGTGTCCACCACCACCGGGTTCGGGGATTGCCGCCGCGACAAGCACCGCAGACCTTTACGACCACAGCTACGGGCAGCCGCATCAACAATGGAGGTGGAGAACATGGCCCACTCGGAGTCCACGTCTCCACCCCCCCCGGGATCAGAGAGAAGCTCTCCCGGAGGTGCGAATTGAAGACCCCCTGACAGAAGGCTCCGCCAGACGTTCCCAACAGACCCTCACGATACGCTTGGGCCTGCCAGGTCTATCCGGCTTCCTCCTCCGCCAGCGGATCCAACTCACAAACCAGGTGGTGATCAGTTGACAGCTCTGCCCCCCTCTCTTCACCCGAGTGTCCAAAACACGCGGCCGGAGGTCAGATGACACAACTACAAAGTCGATCATCGACCTCCGACCTAGGGTGTCCTGGTGCCACGTGCACTGATGGACACCCTTGTGTTTGAACATGGTGTTCGTTATGGACAAACTGTGACTAGCACAGAAGTCCAATAACAAAACACCGCTCGGGTTCAGATCAGGGAGGCCGTTCCTCCCAACCACGCCCCTCCAGGTGTCACTGTCGTTACCCCACATGGGCGTTGAAGTCCCCCAGGAGAACAACGGAGTCCCCGGTGGGTGCACTGTCTAGTACCCCCCCCCCAGGCACTCCAAGAAGGCCGGGTACTCTGCACTGCTGTTTGGCCCGTAGGCTGCCACAACAGTGAGAGACCTGTCCCCGACCCGAAGGCGCAGGGACGCGACCCTCTCGTTCACCGGGGAGAACTCCAACACGTGACGGCTGAGCTGTGGGGCAATGAGCAGGCCCACACCAGCTCGCCGCCGCTCCCCCGCGGGCAACGCCAGAGAAATGGAGAGTCCAGCCCCTCTCAAGAAGTTGGGTTCCAGAGCCCAAACTGTGCGTGGAGGCGAGGCCGACTATATCTAGTCGGTAACGCTCAACCTCCCGCACAAGCTCAGGCTCCTTCCCCCCCCAGCGAGGTGACATTCCATGTCCCCAGAGCTAGTCTCCATGTCCGGAGATCGGTCGTCGTCGGGGCCCCCGCCGTCGACTGCCGCCCGGATCACACTGCACCGGCCCCTTATGGATCCTCTCGCGGGTGGGGGGTCCACGTGAGGACGGCCCCCACGTCGCTCCTTCGGGCTGAGCCCGGCCGGGCCCCGTGGGGAAAGGCCCGGCCACCAGGCGCTCGCTGTCGAGCACCCACCCCAGGCCTGGCTCCAGGGTGGGGCCCCGGTGACGCCGGTCCGGGCGACGTAACTGGCCTTGATTTTATTGTCTTCATAAAGGGCTTCTGAACCGCTCTTGGTCTGACCCGTCCCCCTGGACCTGTTTGCCATGGGTGACCCTACCAGGGGCATAAAGCCCCCGACAACATAGCTCCCAGGATCATTCGGGTACTCAAACCCCTCCACCACGTTAAGGTGGCGGTTCAGGGGAGGGGATTAAAGTTAGTGTAGATTTTATTTTTTTTTCAATCTGCTCATCTAGATCCATGAAGTAAATAAATCAAAACGGTTGAAATCAACACAAATTATGACTTATATTTGAATATAAATGTTGTAAAGGCAGATTCTACCCAACCTAAAATATTCACTTACTAAAAAGTCATAAGTAATAAATGTATCCCCAACTTTTACCACCACCTCAATGTGACTTTGACTTCCAAACTTCGAAACAGGCTTACACTTTAAATGTTTCCAACACATTAGCCTTAGACTCTTTCATTCTCAAAGTTTTTTTTCCAGGCAGCTGCAGTTGTAGGATTTGTTTTGCTATGGAGGTCAGCGGGGTTAAACACTGCTCCACTGAACACTGTCTTTCCCTTAACTGGCTTCCAGGCCCACAGCTCACATATGAATTGCAAACAAATGCTAAATCCCTGTGTTTGAATCCACACAGCTCTGATTTTAGGAAAAGGATTTACTCTTAGATAAATTAAATTAAACTAAACTAGCTGTTTAAAAATATGCAGTACGATTATAACGAGGAACAGTCCAACATCTTTAGTTAAAGTTGTGCTATGCAACTTTCTGTAGGAGGGTACGCTACGTGCTTGACTCCATGGAGATTATATTACGTTGCCTAGAATGTTCCACAGTATGGCATTGAACAATTGCAAGGTGCTCAAAAATAGCTGCCTGTCTCCATGGAGATGGTTATCTTTAATGCCATACTTTGGATCATTCCAGGGAAAGTAATAATATCTCCATGGATACAAGCAGATGGCGTACCTTCCTCCAGAAAAGTTACACAGTGCATTTTAAAGCTTTAAATAGTTTAGATACACTGTAAAAAGTAATATTGAGGTGATTTTAAATTAATTGTATTAAGAATACACATTTTCTTGATTTGAGTAGACTGTAAATTGCCATTTAAAATGATCTACCGATGGAACAAGCGAGGATTTTTTTTTCCTAAGTGGAAGTACAAAAGTCTTGTTACATTGGTAGATAATTATACTTGTCAAATTAAATCTGTTCAAATTAAGAAAAGTATTCTTAAAGTAATTTTACTTGCTGAGATAGTGTTAGGTGTCAGACGGCTCTCCCTTGTGCATCCCTCAAAGCCTTTTGATGCAATGTTTACTTTATTTATGGCTGTTGTTTTCTTTCAGTTGGGTCTTGTTTGGTTCTGAGTTCCATTGTTTTTGCACTGGTATAGTACTTTCAGTTTCTTCTTATTGTTTTTCTTCAGTTCCTCTGTTCTTCTGTTGGGCTTTGCTTTTTACGTTCTTTGGATACTGACTCTTTCGCTGTGTAACTTGTCTTCTCTCTGGACCCGCTCGCTGCTTTCTAACTCTGCTCTTTCTCTCTTTGGTTTCCAGGAGGGGAGCTAGTGATCCCCGTGCTAGTTGAGGACCCCATAGACATCCCTTCTGTATCCACCCGCTCTCCCTTCATCCCCCTCCCCCCGACCCTCCGCCCCGTCCTCACCATGACAACTGAGGCGGGGGTCCCTTGCTTGTCGGACCGAGGCGGCGATGATTGTGATGATGGTGATGGTGATATTGATGGTGATGATGGCATGGTGATTTCGGGGTTTGGCTCTGGCGAGGCTTTCGACTCTAGCCTGCCCCCGACTGACGATGAAGATTTTTACACCACCTTCTCCCTGGTAACAGATAAGATCTTGACCACGTCGGCCTATGAAGGCGGCTACAAAGCTATCGCGCCCAAGTGGGAGTCCAAGGACTTGAGGCCTAGCAAAGCCTCTGAGGCAGGTAGGACTACATCCACCTCTCCTGTCCTCGGCCCCCGCGGCACTCCGGCGGTCCCCTCGGACACGCCCCCAAAGCTGCCCGCGGGGAAAATGAACAATCGCGAAGTCAAACCGCCGCAGCCGGACATAGTTCTGTTGCCCCTGCCGACGGCCTTCGAAGGGGACGGCACCAAACCGCGGGGGCCCTTCATCACGTCGCCCATGTTGCGTACGGTACCCGCGGCACTGCCCACCGTGCCTGGCATCGTGCGCCGCGTTCCTCCTGGAGCCTCCGAGGTGATCCGGGAGTCCAGCAGTACCACGGGCATGGTGGTGGGCATCGTTTCGGCCGCCGCCCTCTGCATCCTTATCTTACTCTACGCCATGTACAAGTATAGGAACAGAGACGAGGGTTCCTACCAGGTGGACGAAACCCGCAACTACATCAGCAATTCGGCGCAAACCAACGGCGCTGTGGTGAAGGAGAAAGCACCCAGCGGTAGCGCCAAAGCTAGCGGCAGTAGCAAGAGACCGAAAGACAAGGACAAGGAATATTATGTATAGAAAATTTAGTCATTTACAACACAAAAAAACTGGAGATATATAAACTTTTTAGACAGTACCATATTGGCAACTGTGATTAAAAGAAAGAGATCTCCTGAACTGGACTAAAAGAACTCTGGTGTTCCCGGAAGCACACTATTGTAACCATTACGGACAAATTAAACGCAGTGCAAATCTAGCGGGACTCGAAAGGACTTTTTTAAGGAGTCCCCCTCTGAAAACATTTAGTAGTGTGAATAAAACATCACTGTTGACATCCACGCAACCCTCTTAACGTGACTGTGCGAGGCGCGCGACCCTCGGAGTTCTGAAAACAACCCTGTCCATTGTTAACCCTGTAAAATACGACCAGTGTCATTGGGCCATTTTGAGCTTGCATGTGAGGTGTATGTGACGTGGTGCCGGCATCTGTGTAAGTGAGGGACCTCAAGAAACAATGATTGTAAGGGGAAGGTTGGAAGTCATAAAGACGAGCCTGCAAACGGTTTAATTTAATGTAGCTAACACAGATGACAACGGAGGTTTATGTGTATTTAAATTAGTCTGACTTTTTTTCTTTTTTACGTTTGAATTTTGTTTTTTCAAGATAATGGTGGGTTGCCATGACGACCCAAGGTTAGACCGCTCCCTTATGTTTCCCAATGTGTAATTCTCCCTCTCTGATGAACTAAGCTATGTTCACATGTACGCAGGTATTTTGGCCATTTGGGCTTTCCATACACACCTTTTTTGAGTTCGCATCGCTTTTTTTTTTTTTTTACAAATTATGCGTACATCCTTCAAATTTGCATTTACTTTTTGTTTTTATAATTAGTTTTGATCGCAGTACTGTGTTACAACTGCAGTACATCGAATCACTGCGACTTTTTGCATTTAAACGATAACCAAACAAAAATGGCCGCCAATTAAAACGGTTACTTTTAGGTTTTTAATGTGTTACAGCGTCATCTAGTGGTCTTATGAGATCATTACTGAAAAATTAACATAAGGAAAGCGCAATACATTCTTCGCAATAGGCGTACATGTGGACATAGCTTCAGACTGCTAGCAAAAATGGCAGCCAAAAATGCTTATGGTTTGCAAGTGTGAGCGATTCAGGTGCATCGTCTACGCTTTGTCAGTTTTGATTTAACTCTGTGAAAAAATACATTGTCACTTTTACCTTTTCAAAAATGTGTTTCAATGTTTGGCTGTAGATTCTTTAGTGTCTGGGTTACCATGACGAAACTGCTAACACATCTTATATTACTTCATATCCGATGTACTTTGCTGGTCAATATTGTTCAGAAAACTCAAATTTCCATATCTGCCGTTTCGTATTAGTTTCACTTCTGTAGCAACATTTCAGAAAATCATCTCTCTTCATTTGCAGCAAACGCCTGAAGACAAACCGTACAAAACATTCCGGTACATTTGTTTATGAGGGATGCAAATATTGTCAAATTGCAAGTCTAGTTTTTCATAAGGAGATGCTAATTATTTCAGCAAGAAACGTTGTCATTCAAAGCAGACTTCCCCGTATATCTTGTATTTGGGACTTCTTTGCAAATTAATTTCTTGTTGTTTATTTTTTTAATGGAAAATTTTAAAATATGACAAGAGAATAAAGAAAGATTATGATGGATTTGGAGAGCTGTTGCTAGCACCTTAATGACTTCGACTACGTGTTCAAATTTTGTTTTCATTTTTACAAAAAACTGTGACATCAGTGTTTTGTCTCTTTTGCATATTCTGTTTTTCTGTTCAGTCTTATTTCACATTTTTATATTCTCTTCTGACAGTATGTTGTTTTTGTATTTATTATTTTATCAATGTATGTCCTATGTTCTTATTCGTTCCCATGCAGCTCAATCAGTGTGTACGTTATATTTAATTTTTTTGTGTTATTACCAATTATTATTATTGTCTAATGCTCCTTTGACTCCGAACAATTCCCAAAAATAAAACTGTTGTTCCCAAAAAATATTCTGTCGATGTCGCATGCAGCTTTTGTAGGACTAAAATTATTAACGAATTTCAACAAAAGTATATTGTTGAAATATGATTTTTTTTTTTTTTTTAATGCATATTGACACTTTGCAGCTGACTTCATCAACATTCCCTGGCGGTATGATGCTAACTGTAGGCACTGCTCTGTCTGAAGCGCTGTTAGACTTTAATCTGTGCTTGTATCTGCTATATACTACATCTGTATCTATGACGTTCGTGGATCATTATGTCAAAATTTGCTAATTTTAAATCACTGGCTTCCCGGGTAGCTGCACTTAACACTAGTGAGCAGCGGATTCTTTTTCACTACATGACGCTGCCAAATCCTTCGTATCTCCCCAATTTAAAAAATAAAATTGGAGAATGAAGTAAGTACGGAAGTGTTGTCCGGAGACGGTGAAAATTGATTGATCAGGAATTGATCGGCAATATGACCTCTTGAAAATAAGTGATTAAAAATTCGAAATACAACTTTGATTGAGTAAATGGTGAGGGAAAACTGACTATAACATGGCAAAAGATGAAGTTTAAATCTGTCAACTGGACAAATCATTGTAGGAGTGAAGCCAAACCCACAAACACTTTAAGATAAAAACTGGTTCACCCACAAACAAAGTAATGAAGTCTACACTGAGCATTACACTGGAGAAACTAAACAGCTCCATAAGAGCCAACACTGGTGTGAGAGCTCCTCAGGACCCCAGTCTGCTGTACATCTTCATCTCAAAGCCACTAACCACTCCTTTGAAGATAGTGAAGTTCAGACCTTAGCCAAAGAAAAGACAACCCGTCTTTAAACAGGAACAGGGGCCTGAGACATAATCTGTCCCCCATCTACAACTCCATGCTCAGACCCAGAACAATGAGAACAATAGCAGGGTCGTTAAGGGCTGAATAGGGTAGGTAGGGTAGTACTTCAGATAGATATAAGGCAGTGTCCACCAGCGATCTGACCAGAACTGAAGAAGCAGCCTGGATGAGCAGCGAAACGTTTTCATTCTTACCGTGATTTGTCCAGTTGACAGATTAAACTTCGTCTTTTGCTATGGATCAGGCCTGGACGACTGAGGGTTTACACTGACTATAACATGGTTAGAAAAGATTTTGCATAAGAGGTTTTAAACACAATCTGACCATAAAGAAGTGACTACAACAGGAGAGATGATTTTATACAGTTAAACCAGTCCAGGATTGTGCCCGTATTGATTCAAACCCATTCTGTATTCTTTCTTTAGCTTTCAAACTTGGATCGTAAAACTTATTTGACAGTGTTTTCTAATGCGTGTATCGTGTCACCATGGGAACTGCTGAACATCCCACCATGGACACACATGAAGCACACCTCTAGCGTGCAAAATATTAATAGCTATATAGTTGGGTGATTTCTTTGAGGCAGAAAAATCATTTCTATTCAAATGAAAGGTCTCCGCTCTACTGTAGCATTTACCTATGGATGGTTATGCAAATTCATACAGTGCTCACCGGTGCGACAAGAGAAAGAGGGAGGTAGTTATTAGTGCGTCCGCAAAGTATTCACAAGGCTCTGCTATTGACTTGAATGGGTTTTTGCACTAGCATATGGTCAGGTTATGGACTGCTTAATAGTCGCAGCACCTGGTCCCTCCGTTTCCGTTTAACACTGTCCATATTTCGTGCAAATGGGGCTTCAAGGAACTGGTCATTAACTCGCAATAGCCCATTGATGTAGCATATCGGGGAGGTAAGGGTAAGTATATCCAACGCACGCATTGACGGCTGCTGGATTAACGCATTTATTCAGCCTCTGGGAATGGGAAGACTGGACCAGCAGGACACCAGGTGCAGGTAAGTAATGCTTCTATAAGATAATTTAGTGTTTTTTTATTTGAAAATATGTGTTTTTGCAAAGGTCAAAGCCTGACATTAAAATAAAAAAAATTCAACAAGGCATGTCAATGAATTTTGTGTATCTCCTTACATAAATAGCACTGACAACTGTATCGTTATTGCATTAACACCCACATGTTTTTGACAATGTTCTTAATTATTGCTAAACGGGGTGTGACCACAGACTGTACTGTATATTAGGATTGGGACAAGATATAGTTTCCGCAAGACGATACGAGATTACATCCACGAGAACAAAAAAAGACAAGATTTTAACATTATTTTCAACAAATTTTGCTATCCAGTTCATCATTTTGATCTATTTTATTCAATATTTTTGCTGTCATTGTAGCACTGCTTCTTGGAACTACAGCTTCTCAAGATCCAACTCACCTGTACTTAATCCATTTTGTCAAAGGCATTTATAAAAACATGGAAAATATCTCAGGAGATCGATTTTCTCATGTGTGAACAACCTTGTTTGGTGAGATCTTGTCCCATCTCTGCTCTGTATAGATGGACACACTCCGCCTGAGCAGGATGTGAATTGGTTCCATCCGAGTCTGGTTCCAATTGGCTTTTATTGAAAAATGTGCTTGGTTGCAAATTAGCCGCTATAACCGAACGGCGTATGATCAAATGTTACGGGCGATGTCTCGTTCCCATGGTGCACTTTTACAGTCTGTGGGTGTAACAAACATCACATGTTTGCAGGATTATTATTTGAATTACAATGACCAATTACGATTTTCCAAGCACAAAATGTTTCTTTGGACAGATGTAACAACAAGGTATATTATTGTAAAGAATATCGGTGAACGTGTGATAGGTTTACGTAAAAAAAAATCTTAAAAGGAAAAAATAAATTATTTTTTTCTCCTAATTGTGTAGATGTGATATAAGTACACTCACCTCACAGTGTATTGTTAAAAAAAAAACAAAAAAAAAAACTACTACTACTCCTACTGCTACTATTACTACTACCACTACCATTACTACTACCACTACTACTACTACCATTACTACTCACTACTACTGCTACCACTACTATTACTACTGCTACTACTGCTACTGCCACTACCATTACTACCACCATTACTTCCACTACTACTACTACTACTACTACTACTACTACTACTACTACTACTACTATTACTACTGCTACTACTGCTACTGCCACTACCATTACTACCACCATTACTTCCACTACTACTACTACCACTACTACTATCACTACCCCATACTACTACTACTACTATTAAAACCTCTACTACTACTACTACTACTACTATTACTACTTCTACTACCACTACTACTATTACTACCTCTACTACTACTACTACCACTACTACTATTACTACTACCACTACTAATACGACTAACAATACTACTACTAATAATAGTCAATTAAGTGTTTTCATAAATACATAATTAAACAAATGTAAATGTGCAGTACGGCAGAGATGTAACATGGCGCTTTCTCTTCGACAGTTTCAAAATAAAGCGACACATTTATCAGCAGCTCAATAAATCATATTATTACACGTTCCGTTGACAAATCGTATCATATCTCGGTCCAACAGATGAGGAGCTGTTTACACATGTATCTGCCGCTGCACATTTCCATCTCGTTGATATTCAGCTGCCGTTTGCTTACACAGTTGTTGGCTGACAAAGTTTATTGATTGAATTTTATGTGTAACAACTCCTTTTCCTTTTAGTCAAATTAGCACAAGTAGATTACATCAATCCCGCCGATGTGGGCCGGATAATTCATATCTTAATTGACAGAAAAACAATTTACATTTGCTAATGGCTTTTCCAAATGGGCTGGAGTTTGACTGCACAAGCCCTGAATGTGCAGAGTCCACGTAGGGCTCGGGCGTTTAACACTGCCCACTGACCTGAACAAAACGCACGCTCGACTAATGAACTGCGTAATTCTTCTTCATAACGGCTGTTTACTTCGATGCACCGGGGTCAAAGAGGTTGAAATGTTTCTTCACAAGGGCTGTCTATACATGGCGAAAGAAAAATATAAAATCTGTCAACTGGACAAGAGGTTGTAGGAGTGAAGATGTTCGGCTGCTCATCCAAGCGGTTTCTTCAGTTCTGGTTAGATTGCTTCTGGACACTGCCTTATATCTATCTGAAAAGGAGGAGGTAACTACACTGAAACTAACACACCTATTGTTCAGTTTCTGTTGGCTCGGTCCATTGTGCTACTCTTGTGTCCTACTGTGCTCCAGGCCAGACACCACAGATGTTCTCCTGCGAGTCCCTCAATGCATAAAGGTCACGAGGTCATCGGCTCACATGTTTATTCTTGAGATGCTATGTGCAGAACATCTGGAAATTGTTAGGTCTTGGAACATAGGATAGGTTACCAAAGAGGCGTCATATAGGAGGTTAGAACTCCTGAGCAGTCCTTTGTTTGAGGTTCTTCTCGCATTGGCTTAGAGATACCCACCTACTCCTGTCTGTCATTGGCATATACTCACATTACACTATCAGAGCTTCTGTCTTCCCATCCATCCCACTCCGGACCACCGAGCTACTACTAAAGGCGAGCTGCTGTATGCAAATTAAGCCACACTACTTAGCGTGTTTTGAGTTTTACTGTAGGGTGTCCCCTCCCTTCAGATGGATATTCCAGAAGCGAAGAAGAAACTCCTACATCGTTTTGTCCAGCTGACAGATTTTACATTTTTCTTTTGCTGTGGATCGGATCTGGACGTCTGATCCGATCCACAGCAGCTGTCTGTGCGTTGATATGAAGATGACCCTTGTTTCAGAAGAGCCTCCGTCTGCCTGTCACATCCTGACAGTGTTTATCGCACTTTACGACTAGACTAACACCCCACTTCTTTTCCCTGGCATTTAATTCTAGCTCGACAGGATATCTTGATGTTTTATCATTTCTTTTTCTGTGTATTTGTTTTTGTTGGCAGCTGAAGTGGTTTTAAATGTGCTATATAAATAAAATCGAACTGAATTGAGTGGAAATGATATATCTTCTTATGGGTGCTGCTTGTCTCCATGGAGATAGCTGCTAACTGCTAACTGCTAATCTAATTGAATCTATGTCTCTATCAATCTCTGTCTATTAGACCATTAGCTCTACGAGGAGACGAGCCCAAGTAGTTTGTTTAAAGTATTTCTCAGCGATTAAAACATATACAGTTGAATAAATGCAAACTAGATAAATTTATTGCTATACTGTGGAACATTTCAGACATAGCATCTTCATGGAAACAACAAACTAACAAACTTACCGCTAGAAAAAGTTGCATTGTGCACCTTGAAATACAATAATTAATTCCTTTTTACCTTTTGCTTATTGACCACAAACTGTATATATAAATAGACGTAGCTAACCTGCTAGCCGCCACATTCCAGCTCCATCGACTCCAATTCACTTTGTATTGAAAAACCGTCGCCCCTCTCTTTGTAACTGCTGCTGTCAGACTTGTCATTTTGGTCTTAAGATGTTCGTATAAACCCGAGCTACATGGTCTTCTTATTTTTATTTCGCTATTGTGTCCGTAAATCAAGATATGAACATTAATAACAGACAAATCAGGCGCTTTTGTTAGCGTTAGGTTTGATTGACAGCGTTGCTACAGTCCATAGAGGTGACTGAGGCCGTGCTGGTGACTTTGATAACCCTGATAAAGCCGAAAGCTGTAAAAAAAAAAAAAAGAAAAAAGAAGATTGTTCATAAGTCTTTTCAGCTTTTGCAGTTGGCCAATCACAATCTGACTTTAGCTCCTCAACCAATCATATTTGAACCTTTATCCTGTCATTTCAGCCATTTACCACATGCAGCAGCAACAGAACCTCCAGCCACCTCAGCCTCTCCACCCCGTCCTCTTCACCAAATCGAGTTCGAATCGAGTCTGCTGCAGTGAAAAGTCTCTCCTTAGCCCTGGAGAACCCACGGGGTCAAATTTGGCCGGAGTTAATTGCTGCTACCTAAAATGAACAAACAAAAAAAATGTCAAATTTCAATTCAAAAAATTCAAAAAGCTCAAAGTACCACTTCTGGCCTGCATAGTGACACCTAGTGGAGGAATACTGAACTAAAATGAGCCAGAGTGGTAGTGACAAGATGGCCGACCCGTTGAGCTGGAAAACTACCCAAACAAAATTGTCGTCTTGGCAAACCAGCAGTTGGTAAAATTGTGGGTTTTTTTTGTTAATCTTTTTAGTAATAGCTTGCAAAATGTCTATAAGTATGTTTTATATTCTTTTTGGATAAATTAGCGAGCCCAATGGGTCAAATTTGGCCGTGATCCTAAATTAGAGAATAAAGGGTTAACATTGAAAAAGTGGATATTTCAGTGTTCAGTGACTTATAGCAGCAATTTCATGCAGTGTTCATAATTTTCCAGAGAAGAAAACCACTGAGCCACTGTCCTTATGTAACATGGTTTACAATTCAGAGTTAATGTCAAACAGACCACGAAAGTTTGAAAAAAACAACATAATGTCTGCCGGTTTCCTTATCTCCATGGAGACGCCACCAGGTCAAGTTACAGGTCAGATCTGTACGAGGCCACCCCGCTCACGGTAAGACTGCAAATTTTAGATTAAGAAAGACGCCTGTAATCCAGTAAAAGCAAGATGGACATGTATGTCTAATGCCAAACTGTGGAACATTCCAGTTAATGTAATAGTACATCCAGAGTAAGTAAACGTTACATGCAGCACCTGCAACTCTTCTCTCTCTTTCTCTCTCACTTTGTCTCCTCTCTTCTCTCTCCTTCCCTCTCTCTTGTCTCTCATTTTCTCTTCTTCCCTCTCTCTTCTCTCTCTCTCTTCTTCCCTCTGTTCTCTCTCTCCTCTCTTTTCTTGCTTCTTTCTTCTTTTTCCTCTCTCTCCTCTCTTCTCTCTCGTCTTTTCTCTCTCTCCCTTTCTCTCTCCTTTCCCTCTATTCCTCTTTCTTCTTCTCTCTCTTCTCTCTCCTCTCTTTTCGCTCTCCTCTCTCTTCTCTTTCCTCTCTCTTTTCCCTCTATTCCTCTTTCTTCTTCCCTCTCTCTTCTCTCTCCTCCTTTCTCTCTCCTTTCCCCCTATTCCTCTTTCTTCTTCCCTCTCTCTTCTCTTTCTCATCTCTTCTCTCTCTCCTTTCTCCTCTTTTCTCTCTCTTCCTCTTCTCTTTCCTTTCCCCTTTCCGTCTATTCCTCTTTCTTCTTCTCTCTCTTCTTCTCTCTCTCCTCTCCTCTCTCCTTTCTTCCCTCCCTCCCTCGTTAGCTCAGTCCTAATTAACTGCCATCATTCTGACAAAAGCTTTTACAGACTGTCAACGCTGCATTATAAACAGACCTCCTCCAGACAGACAGAGTGCCCCCTACAGACCAGTACTGGCAGCGCACCTGGGAACATTCACACCCACAAACATGGATTCAATTATGTTTATCCCTTTACCTAAAATGCTCCACAGTATGGCTTTAAACACATACCTCCAGGAACACAAGCAGATGACAACGCTCCAAACTACAGGTCAGATCTGTGGAGATGTGAGTGCAGGGACTTTTTCAGCAATAAAAAACTTTTGTAATTAAAAAAATATTCGAGATATGTTCGTTTTCTGCGGAACATTCCTCCATGAGACAAGTATCGGTTTAATTTATTTTCGTAAAGCCCAAAAATCACAACAGCGGTCGCCACTTAGAGCTTAACAGGATCATTGATTTAACCAACAGAAAATTAGAAAACCCACAGTGACACAGACATTGGTCAATAACAGATTAACCAACATTCATTAGAAAACAAAAAGTGTCCCAGAACATTCCCTGTCCTCAGACCATCCTTCTCGGCAAGGAAAAGCTCAAAATGGAGCTTTAATGGATTCAAATTAGCGTGGAAAACTCTGTCACATTTATATACTGTACTAACACATGTTGATTAATGTGCACAAGCATAAACTATTAAAAAATCAATCAAGTGGGGAAAGAGAAACCTCGAGGAGAACCACAGTGAAGGACGGACAGGCTGCAGATGTGTCCAGGACTAAGGGACAGAGAGGGGGGGCTCATCCAGGATAGGGTAGAGGTCGTCCAGCCAGGTGAGGGACAGGGGAAGATCAGAGCGTAGTAGGGGCATCTAGGTTCCAGTGAACGATCAGCGGCCCGGGCAGCTGAAACAGTTACAGGGCAGGAGTGAGACAGGGAACAACTTGTGAGCAGTGAACAGACTCAAGAACGAACTCAAGAGTGAATGTTCTTGACGGGGAAAGTAGGAAGAAACAGAGGACAGTGTTCAGGTTACCATAGTTAGCATACTTCCCCTTTCCCCCCCCAAAGAGGAGTTGCTTCTAAGGCGGCTTAGCTAAAATTGTAGGTTTTATTTCTGCTCATAACTGGCCTGGCTATAAGTGAATTCAAAGAAGAACGTTTTAAGCCTGGTCTTCAATGAGACTGTGGGGACGTCTTTAACATGGGCAAGGAGATTATTCCATAGCACAGCAGGTTGGTAGCTGAACGCTCTCCCTCCTACTGCGCTTTTAGACACCGCCAGTACTCCAGCATTTTGAGGTAGCAGTGGTGGTGGTATGTAAGTATGTAATGGATCTGCTAGAAAAGTTGCATAGTGCACCTTTAATTGTGGCAAAAAGTATAAAAAATAAAGGAGGAAATGTTCAAATTCGTGTGTACAGCCCCAATTATAATATATATAAGTTTGGATGTTGTGTAAAACTAAAAAAAATACAGAATACAATGATTTGCAAGTCCTTTTCAACGTATATTATATAAGTTTTACACAGTGTCCCAACTTCATTACAATCGGGGTTTGTTTAATGCTTTCTTTTCAACCCTTAACTATGCAATTTTTTAACCCAGTGGTGGATGAAGTATTCAATTTTGTTACTTAATTAAAAGTATAGATACCAGAGGATACGAGAGGAAAGTGAAAGTAAAAGTAGCACATGAAAAAATCGAATTATGCAGAAATATTAAAGTACCTGTTTAAAAATGTACTAAAAGAGTAAAAATATTTTGATTTTGAAATCTAATAAAGTTCCAAATGTAGTGATTCTGATTCAGATTTGGGCAGAGTTTTGATTCAATACTTTTTTTCCCTAGCTGTTTTTAAGTGTATATTTTGTTTGCTCAAACTACAAATGTGTTAAAAAATATAAACTCCTCAGGCTTTTCAGCAGATCTCAAGCAATAATGAAAAATACTTTTACTTTTCAGCTGTGTTCAAAACTGTAGTGGAGTAGAAAGTACAGATACCTGCCCTCAAATGTAGTAAAAGTAAAAAGAATCCACTTTAAAATCTACTTAAGTGTAATTACAGACACCTAAAATTTAGTGCAGTGCTTTACTACGTTTACTTCAGTGGAGAGCGGTTTTCAGGCCTCCAAACCTCTAAATTCATTCAACCCAGCCCCTGAACAAAACCCTGCATTTCCTCTGTACACTGGAGAGTTGGAGTCTGATTGGGAGACTCCACTGCAATAAACCGTCCTCTTATTGAGCGTTAGCAGCAGGATGCCCCCCTGTCCCTCCCCCCCAGGCCCACAGCGGCGGAGCAGTCCAACCCAATGAGTCTGTAATGCAGCCAAATAGCTTTGTTGTAATGGGAATCAGTGGCGAGTGCCCAGGCTCTCGGCGCTACGGGGGCAGAGTCCTGTTTGAGGAGTGAGAGTAACTAATAGAGCAATATTCAGACCGACTTAACTTGTATGGCTCTGTAAGTGAAGTTTGTTTGCGTGTAAAGTGATAGCTGATAGTAGGGGTGGGCGGTATTGGAAAAATGTATATCTAGGGTTCTTTTTTTGCATTATCTCAAGTAGTATACTCAGACGCTATTTTAAAAACACATCAGTAATGTGTTATGTGCCTGTAAATGTCTTGGTTGGCAGTGCGATTCCAGCTCCCACAAATGAATACTGTTGCTGTGTCCTTGGGTAAGACACTTCACCCACTTCAACTGGAAAGTGAGTGAAGTGGAAAAGTGCTATATAAAAATGTGACCAGTGAGCAAGTGTCGCACAAAACATGATTGAGTGTAAAACTGACCACGAAAGAACCAAAATATGACCTTATATCATTGTTTAGATGATTAGAGGTTTCTGTTCACTTCACAGCCATTTTTAATTGTTTTAATTGATCACTGACAGTTGAAAAAAATTCATAACTCTTTTGTTTCTAAATGTTTTTCTGTTTTCCCAAGTGTAAATGTAAAAGGAATAATAAGTGGTTTTCAAAGACGGGGGGCAGTATGTGATCTCCACAGACCTGACAAGTCCTGATTTCTTCCTGTGGGGCTATGTTAAAGAAAAGATGTTTGTGAATAAACCTCAGACAATAAACGACTTAAAACGTAACATTGAGGATCAAATGTTCAAATGTTATGCAAAGTGTGTTGGATTGGGCTGTTCAGTGTGAAACCCAAAATGGTGGACACTTAAGAAACATTATTTTTTTTAAATTTGGTCATTTTTACTTCCCCCAATTTAAGTAGTGATAAGTTCAAGTGTAAGTGAACAATTATAACCGTATATATTGCCAAAATCTCTGAAGGTTCAGTTTACTTACTGCTAAAATTTGGTGAGTATAACTTAAGAATTATAGGAGCTATTGAAGATTTAAAAGTGCCTGTACAACTCTAGCCAATGGGTCAGTTATAGGAGTCTAAGAGTTACACTCTTCAGTTCAGCACCATGGACAGCGACCATGCGCTGTACTTACAATGAGAGATAGATGACTGTGATATTTAAAGGCTAGTTACTTTATTAATCAAACATTTTACAGATAAAAGTGCCTGAGCAATACAATGTACATATGAAGGTGTCGAAATGGCAGATTTACCACCAATGGCCAGTGCAAAAATGACATGTATCTATAGTCGTTTTACATTCACAAGCATCTTAATCTTTATTTTTACATTATTTATATACATATACTCTTCTCTAATACTCAGAGAGGCTGTAGTCAGAAAATTACAGTGGAAACCGTGATCTTAGATGTGATTTTGAGGGACACATTTCCGTTTGTCCAGTACATGCATCAGCCCAGTATTGCAATATCGCTTGTTTGGGTGATATCAAAAGATTCTATAGGCCAATAATATTTAATACAGATATGGGCAGATAAAATGAACACAGCTGCTTTCTTTTTTTTCTTAGATATTTCTCATAAAAACACTGTGTAATCTGGCTCTTGCCTCCAATCTGGGCCTAAAACATCCTCAAACCCTGATTTTCCTGACCAGGCACCTTCATACAATTTTGGACCACGTTCTGGTACATATTACAAGTCCCATATTTCAGCCAACTCCCAACCACTGTTCTCCGCTTTCTATTCTGACAAGCAGGAGACAGATGTGTGCTTAGCCGCTCATGCATGTGCAAATGCAGATTATCTACTCCCCTGACGTGTTTCCTGAACTCTCAAATAAACACCAGCCAACGGGGAGGGGCGATTTATTAGCTTCTCTCACCCTGACAAAATGTACAAAAGCAGGACTAATGACGGGGCAGGATGCAAATGGGGTACAAGTGTGTTGGGAATGCACTTAAGAAACTCCGTATACAGTGGTAGAGATAAGTAGCTTTAATGTGTGTAGCTATTTTTTATGCCCGAGTCCTAAGTGTATATTGCCAGTAGTAAACAACTATGATTTATTGCGCTGTTTTGTGATAAACGGAGGAATAGGGAAGCGATCAGCAGTTGTAATCGCTCATCATTATAACTCAGGTTTTATTGTGTTAAAGGTGTACTCTGTAACTTTTCTAGTGGGGGGGAGTGGGCCTGTCAGCTACCTGCTTGTCTCCATGGAGATGTTATTTTTTGGGGTGCGTACTGTGGCTTTAAGCTTCAGGCCTGATTACATGTCAGATCTGTGAAGAGGCAAGCCTGCTTATAGTAAGAATGGTCACATGGTCCCATTTTTATACAGCGCTTTTCCACTTTACATCAAGGAACTACACATCACTGGGGGCTAAGGTGGGTTAAGTGTTTTGCCCAAGGACACAACAACAGCGTTCATCTGTGGGAGTCGGAATTGCACCGTCAACCTGTGGGTCAGTTGATTTGACCGCTTGACCAATGATGTTCACGTCGAGAGCGGGATTCGAACTGCCAACCTTCAGATCAGTGGACACTCAACACTCTACCAACTGAGCTACTGTCGAATTTCAAGAGTTTTTTCAACAATAAAAACATACGCTGTTCGATAAAGTGCAAGGTAGACGTGCTCATGCCGTACTGTGAAACATTCCAGGCGAAGCAGTAACATCTCCATGGAGACGAGATTTTCTGCTCCTTTTAAATGACTGCCAATAAGCGTAAATGCCAGGATAATGTCCCCCAGCTCCGAACCTACTCGTATTGTAACCACAACAGTTGATCTTTTGTTTAGGACCGCAGCACTGACTGTTCTGGGGCCTTAAGATGGAGCGGATTGGGTGGAGCTTAGTGTAGTTGTGGCTTATTCCTCCTCTAAGCCCGGCTCAGTGTTGCTCTCTCTGGATGCTGCTGTGTAAGACATGGCGCTTTCTGTCAGACTGAACTAGTGTAAATGCTCACACTGTAGGCGTCTTTACTTTATACTATTTAAGGATGAATCTGGATCAAAGATATTATAAATGTATTACAGTAATGTTTTTCCCTCATCGAAAACATACATGGAGTTGTGTTTGTTTCATTCACACATGTTTAAGTAATCCTGGATTATTATGCTGGCTGCATCCCTAAAGCTGAAAATGCTCTGTTCCACCTTGTGATGTCATGAAGTGGTCATTTTCAAGTTAACAGCTACATTTTACCTTTAATTCGGATAGATTGGCAATTCCAGGTCTGAAATTACCAAAATGATTCTAGTGAAGGTGTATGGAGTTTAAAAACACAGTGGAGCACTTCCTGTATTACCACATGATGACATCACAAGGTGGAACAGCGTGTTTTCTGTTTGAGAGAATAACTCAGTATGCAGAATTTGTGTGTTAAACCTGTGCGAATGAAACAAAACACAACTCCACGGATGTTTGCGATGAGGCGACATTAGAACAGATCAGAAAATAGCGTCATATAGGCCCTTTAAAGCTGCACTATGTAACTTTTCTGACAGGAGATCCCATTGTCTCCATGGAGACGTTGTTGCTTTGTGTACAGGTGTTTTTATGGGCTCAAAAACACGTGTTCTTTCTGTGAATGGACCCGCCTCACCGCAGATCTAACTAGTAACTTGATGTGGTGGCTTCCCTTACTCATCTCCATGGATACAGGGAATGCTATACTGTGGAACATTCAGGCAAAGCAGTAGCATCTCTATGGAGACAAACAGGTTTTTATTTACACAGAGCAGCTTTAAAAGTTGCTACAGTGAATCAGATTTTCAGATCTAATACGTTTTTCTTGATATTTTTACTAACGTTTCCTAAAAAGTTACACAAATTTCACTATTATTAAAGTGATTAGACTCATTGGGACAGAACCTTTCATTGTGGAGGGTGATATTATCAAAATGAGCCTCACAGAACTGCGCCGCCGGTTTCACAACACATTTGAACAGTAATGAAATGTAATTGAAGTCTAGCGCAAAGTTTGATTTTTATATATTTTTTCCGAATCCTTTCCTTTTTGCCGCTCGTGTTAAAACGGTAACTTCAAAGGAGCAGCGCCATGTAACACGTGTTCGCTAACGACAAACTTCCTTACTTTGATTTTTACACAGACAGATAACAACTTGGCTGTCAGTTAAGTGTCTTTGAATATTAACAACCTGCTCTACAAAGGAAACGAGAGCTACACAAAATAACTGCAAAATGTGGAGGATTTGAAAAACTGGACTTCTTCAGTGTTTATTTAAAATGCTTCATGTAACTCTTCACCTGCTCGTTTCCATGGAGATACTATTGATTATCTTTAAATGACGTATTATGTTATTTTCTGATCTACTGTATGTTATAATGTTATTTCCTCATCACAAACAGATCGATTTACACGTTTAACACACAAACCCTGCATGTTTAGGTTGAGTTCCCAGACAGAAAACACTCTGTTCCACCTTGTGATGTCATCATGTGGTAATACAGGAAGTGCTCCACTGTGTTTTTAAACTCCATACACCTTCACTAGAATCATTTGGATGATTTCAGCCCTGGAATTGCCGATCTCTACTGAACAAAATGTAAAAAAGTAGCGGTAAACTTGAAAACTACCGCTTCATGACATCACAAGGTGGAACAGAGCATTTTAAGCTTTGGAAATGTAGACAGACTAATTATTAAGGATTACTGAAACATGCGTGAATGAAACAAAACACAACTCCGGGTGTGTTTTTGAGGAGGTAACAGGATTATAACACCAATTAAAGCTCACAAGAATCCATTTTGTGCAACATAGAACCTTCAATTTACTCAATTACAGGTGTTGTGTCGCCTCTCCGTAGATCTGACCTGTAATTTAGCCTATTGACATCACCTGTATTTTATAGCTTGACAAAATATCTAGAGTCGTATCGCCTCTCCATAGATTTGACCTGTAGTTTAGCCTATTGACGTCCCCGCTTATATCTGTGACGATAAACAAGTGCAGTGCCATATTGTGGAACAGATGTCAGACCCTCCCCCACAGAAGTTCCACAGTGTCGCTTTAAATGAGTCGTTTCTCAGTTTAAATGGTGTGTTACAGTGACTGGAGGCGATACGAGATCTGCTGAAATGTGCTGAACAATGTTAAAGCATCATCATTTCAACGCGATGATGTAATTTGGGTGAAACTTAATCAGACGCTAAAGGCAGACGGGGCTGTGTCTGTCTGCAAACACAAGGGGGAGATCTGCAAAGGCTACACAAGGCACGGACAAGACGCACAACTCAGACCAAACTAGCAAAGACGAAATTTAAATCTGTCATTTGCTTCTTCAGTTCTGGTCAGATTGCTGATGGACACTGCCTTATAGCTATCTGAAGGGTGGCCCAAAAGTTACTGACAGTTGAAACAAAATCATAACTTTTTTGTTTCTAAATACTTTTATTTTATTTTTTCAGAGCATTTAGAACTACCCTTCCGACATTAATATGAGCAAATATAGCACTAAGGAACAAACCCTCATTGTACAGTGATACTTTGAGACAAATGGGTTTAATTCATAAACCCAGAGGTGTTACCGTCAACATTTTAATACCAGAGATGCCCCAAGCGTAAATGCCATTAAAGGAGTAATAAGTGGTTTTCAAAGACAGGGGGCAGTATGTGATCTCCACAGACCTGACTAGTCCCGATTTCTTCCTGTGGGGCTACGTTAAAGAAAAGGTGTTTGTGAATAAACCTCAGACAATAAATGACTTAAAACGTAATATCGAGGATCAAATAAGAGCCATAAGCCCAGAAATGTTTTCAAATGTTATGTAAAGTGTGTTGGATCGGGCTGTTCAGAGCGAAACTCAAAATGGTGGACACTTAAAAAACATGATTTTTTAAAAATTAGGTCATTTTTTACTTCTCCTAGTTTAAGTAGTGATAAGTTCAAGTGTAAGTGAACAATTATAACCGTATATGTTGCCAAAAAATCACAGAAGGTTCAGTTTACCTACTGCTAAAAAAATTTGGTGAGTATAACTTAAGAATTATAGGAGCTATTGAAGATTTATAAGTGTTAGTGACTGAAACTGTAAACAGCTGTTGTCTCCAGTTTCAGCCTTAATGACCCTATTCAACCTGTAAGGGCCGCCTATTGTTCTCTTTGTTTCCTGTTTGTTTTGGGTCTGAGGATAGAGTTGTAGATCAGTGAGAGATTATGTTTCAGGCCCCCATTTCCTAACAAAAATTGCTTCTTTTACTCCCCTCTCAAACCATTTCTTTTCTCTGGCTAAGATCTGAACCTCACTATCTTCAAAGGAGTGGTTAGAGGCTTTGAGATGGAGATGTACAGCAGACTGGGTTCCCGAGGAGCTCTCACGCCGGTATCGTTACATTCCTCTTATGGAGTAGCTGTTTTGTAACGCTCCCTGCTCTCTTCACTACACTGAATGGAGTAGACTACATTACTTTGTTTATGGCTCGGGGTTTTGTCCTTTGGGTGAACCCGTTTCTGTCTTAAAGTGTTTGTAGGTTTGAAATAGACCAGAATCAGATCAGACTAGCAAAAACTATATAAGGGATTTGTAACTGTAACCTGCAATGGTAACACTATCCAACCAAGTATGGGCAAAAAAGTCAAAGGGTCCCATAATTTTGAAAATATTTGACATGAAACATCCATCCCCATTTGCAAGCGACGCCACTAATAGCGATGGGACTTTTGGCTCTTTTGTGGGATCTGAATATTTTGGATCCGTTCGCTTCAAAGAGACGTTCAAAAGTCTGGCTCTTTTAATATTTATTTGTACGACAGAAGCCAATGTGAGAACTAATTTTATCTACAAACTAATCACGCAAACTTATCAGAGAAATGGCCCAGGCTCAGATCTGTTTAAAATGATTCAAACTGAGAGTGGGAGCGTGTTTACCCTTTGAAATGATGCAGCATCTAAATAAAACATTGCACTATAATAATAATAATTTAAAAATGGCCAAAAATGCATAAAAATTTGAAAAAAATTTGGTTCTCTTTAAAAAAAAAAAAAGAAAAAAAAAAAGAGATCTGATTCCAACCTTTCATGTTAAGGAATTGTTCAAAAGAGCCAACTCCTTCACATCACTAGCCACTACGCAAAGTTACTGGTCAGATCTGTGGAGAGGCAAGCCCGCTCACACTATAAAAATGCGGTTTTCGACCAATTAAAACACCTGTAATTGAATAAATGAAAGATTAATCATTTCAACTCTATATGTGAACCATTCCAGACAAACATGGACATAAGTAGGTGACAGACCCCCACCAGAAAAGTTACAGAGGGTCTTTAAATATCATTCCGTAGATATTCCATACATCCATTGACTTGTACTGTGCCCTGAGCCGTGTCTGTCTGCTGCCTCCAGTTGGACTCTCCAGCGCCTCACAGATTAAGTACAAACTGGAGAAGTGTTTACACAGCAGCTCTGTGTTTACGGCTTTGAAGTGCGGCGCTAAATTAACACAGGACTCTCTCTCTTCCTCTTTCTCACTTCTCTCCCTATCTCTCTTACCCCTCTCATCGTCTCTCTCTCCATTTTATTTCTTTCATTCCTTCCTTCTCTCGCGTCACTTTCCTTCTCTCAAATGTCTTCTTTCTCTCCCTCTAGCCCTCTCTTTATCTCACGCCTCACTCGCTCCCTTTTCTCTCATTCTTTTTCTTTCTCGCTCACTCCTCCTTTCTTACTCATCTCTCGTCTTTTTCTCTCACCCACCATTCCCTTCTAAATCCTCACCCTCCTTTTTTTCCCTTTCTCCAATTTCTTTCATTCCCTCTTTCCTCCTACTCATCTCTCTTGTCTTTTTTCTCTCATTCTCTCTAAATCCTCTCCTGTCTCGCTCCTTTTCTCTCCTTCCTCTCATTCTTTCTCACTCACTCCGCCCTTCTACTCATCTCTCGTCTCCTTCTCTCACCCACTTCCTGTCTTACTCCCTTTTTCTCTCTGTCACACTCTCCCTTTTCTCCCAGTCCTTCTTTCTCACTCACTCCCCCCTTCTCTTACTCATCTCTCACCTCCCACTCCCAGTCTTCCTCCTAAATCATCACTCCCTCTTTCTCACTTGCACTCCATTTTCTCTCATTCTTTCTCACTCACTCACTCCCCTCCTTCAACTCTTTTTTTTCCCTCTCACCCCTCACTCTCTTCCTCCCAAATCCTTTCTTACTCCCTTTTCTCCCATCCTCTTTCGTTCTCACTCACTCCCCCTCTTCTTCTACTAATCTCTGGCCTTTTTCTCTCACCCCCCACTCCCCCTCTTCCTCTTAAATCCTCTATTGCTCCCTCTCTCACCTTTCTCTCTCCCTCTCTCTTCTTTCTCTCTCGGTTCTTCCTCAAAATGAAGGATTTTAGGAAAACGCTGCAGCAGGATATTCACGAGTCTCTGGGCTGCAGCAAAGCTCACCCTTTAGTGAGAAAAACACACAGGGACAACAGGTTCATTAAATAAGACATTTAGCCTCATCAGGTTCATTTTAATCTGTTGCGAACCATAAAAAATACGTTTCTTACAGTGCAGTTTTTAAAATACACACATTACTGCATAATATTAAAATACAGTTACCTTAGAATAGAGGTTAGTGCGTTGGCATAATTCATTGTGGAGAGGAAGTGTGAGAGGGATAGGTTAAAAATGCATATTGTGCAAAAAGTATAGGGCCCTGTAGTACAAAGCTATCGAGGGTGAAAAAGGCAAATTTGAGGTGAACTCTGGGTTTGTGCTGATTCACTATAACCACCATTTTGAATTTATGTACAGTATTACAATATTGTATGAGAGAATGCCCTGAGATGCCACACTGTGTAACTTTCAATTCATAAGCTTCATGTTCTATGTTATTCTATGTTCTTCATGTTTTATAGGCAACATTTTGTGGACTTTTCACTATTATATGTTTTAAATTGTTAATTATTATGGCAACAATCTCAATCTCAAGTTTCCAGGTGAATTGGCCCATATTACTTTAAACAGTACAATTTTACTGTATATTTCTGAATATCTATTTTAACAAGGCCATATCAAATATTTAATGTGTCCTATTGAGCTATTGAGGATATAAACACAAATAAAGGTCTAGTGGCTCAGTCTAACTTGTAATAATAACACAGATTTGAAGTATTCACTGTATTCGTGACCGTCAGTGTTTTTATTTGTGGCCCTTAATGAGTAAAGTTTGGGACACCCCTGCCCTAGTTAGTATTGGGACGGGATAGCACTGGGAAATACCTGGAGCTGAAGTGGGAAGCAGGTGTGGAGGACTCACCCACCTATCTCACTTTGGTTCATTTTTTTTTTTTTTTTTTGCTCTACTCCAGGTCTTGTTTAAATTACTTGAATCTTTCAGTTTATAATGAATCATTCTTCTGGTTTCTAACACTAATTGACCATTGATGGATAAATAGCACATTAAATATCACATTAACTCGTTATTTTAGCACCCCCGTTTTCAGTGTGTTATCTTATGATTGTGAACTGAAATACACTGACTTTTAGACATTGTCAGTTTCCATACATTTGTACCAATTATCTGGCAACACCAATTCCACTTCAACAGCTAATATTTTGTCATACAGGGCCTAAGTCAGAAATCAATGTAGCACAAAGAACATTGGCATACTAGGATTATAAAGTTAGATTAGTTTTCACATAAAAATACATTCTTTTACATTAGTAACACTTAAACAGTAGTGTGCACTTCGCTCTACAGTGTCAAAACTCCTCAGTAAACTTTGGGTAAGCTCTGAATTGTGCATCCCCCTCCTTCATCCCTCTCTTCTTTGGAGGTAGTTGAGGGGTAGTTTTGAGTGCAAGGCGCGGTGGTTGAGTGTCATTATGTTTTGGTCCTGAAGGGGGCAGAATCAGGGTCACAAGGAGAAAGAAGCACCATATTCATTTTGGACAGACAGACAAGAGTCCTCCTGTAGGGGACTTAATCAGAGTAGGTCCCATTCATCGTAGAGCTCCCCAGATCTAGAGTGGTCAGGCGTCTGGGAGGAGCTGTGGAAAGAGACAAGAATATACTGTTTTAGTTTGAGGGAGCCAAATAAGTTATGGTGGGGTAAATAATGCAAAAAGTCCTTAAAATGGCATCCATGACTGAAAACTAGGCTGGTGCATGTAATCAAATTGTAGTCTAACTGAGAGGAGTATAGCCTCCTTTGGCAGTAAAGGGATGCTGTATGGAGAGGAGTTAGTATATTCACTGGGGGCCACATCAGCAAAATAGCTGCTCTCAAAGGGCCAGATGTAAAATAAATCCAACTACTTTTTTAAATAGTTAATTAACTGTTTCTGTATTTATTCCTTATTCAGGTTACAAATATTGCATATCCATTTGCTTAGATGTAAAAATATGGCTTTGTAACTGGATTCTCCTGCTAAAATGACATTTTAAGACCATCATATGTTTTAATTTACCCTGTCAAGGGCCACATAAAATAATGTGGAGGGGTCCACATTTGGCCCACGGGCCATGAGTTTGACACATGTGAACTAGTCTATTTAAATATACTTTAAGATATAAAAAGGTGTATAAAATAATAAAAAATGCAGCACTTTGCAAGTAGTGCCTATATGTTTATGTATGGGTTGGTAGTTCAAATCCTGCTCTCGACAAACAAGAAAACAAGATTGCCATGAGCGCCTTGAAGGTGGAAAAGCACTATATAAAAATGTGGCCATTTACCATTTCACAGCACACGGGCATTAATAAATAACAAGTGAACTGACTTCAGCTCCTGTTTGAAATTCCTGGAGATAATTAAGTGTCTGCACAACTCTGTTGGTAATAGTATTTTTGTAAGAAAACATGCACAAATGCGTGTCTGAGACTCAGGTGTGTTGTTCTTGTATGTAGTGTAAAAACTTAAAAAACTAGAAAACTTTATTGGAAAAAAGGCAATTCGGCCTTAAGAGAAACAAATTTACTTATTTTTACGTGTTGAATGGCACTGGCGTGGAAAGCAGTCATTTGAGAATTTTCCTATTTCCTAAACCATGTAATGTTTTTGCCAAATGTTTGCCAAATGTTTTTGTTAATAAAAAAACAAAAAATTTGAATTAAACGTGGTGAAAGATAATTGAAGTAAATAAGTTGTGAATCCCATGACGTTTTTACAGTTTCCAGTTCTTTTGTTAAAGCACTGTATTTTCATTATCTCCTGCATGTGTAATACCAAACAAAGTCCAGTTGGTTACTTAATCCATGCTTAGTGAATAAAAACAAGTCTACAGCAGCATCTGTTAAAGTAAATACCTAAAACGATGAACATTTGCTGCATTGAAGATAAAACTAAGGACAAATTATGAAAATGATGCACGGAGCCACAGAGCTGCATTAGCAGGTTAAACGCTGAAGAGTCTGCGACGTGGTGCCAGGTCTCTGTAACTGGCAAAAACTCTACAAGTGGTTTTGGCCCAGAGCCGCTGGCACTGAGGTAGAGGAGCACTCACTCACGGGGAAAAGTTGAACTGAAATTAGTCACAGAAAAATGGAAATGTGTCTCCTCTCCAGGACTGTAAGCAAGTTTATACTCCCATAAAATCACATTCAGGTAGGATTGTCCAAATAATCAAATTTTAATCAAGATTGAGATTCAGTCATGTCTAATCGTCTAAAGTATTTGCTTGGCTGATTTTATTCGAGAGATCCACAGCCAATCCTCTGCCGGTAAAAACATGTGAGTGAGTGAGTTTGGAGGAAGATTACACACATTATCTGTCTTGTTTAGGTTTAGGAAATAAGCAATTAAAGCCCTTTTTTTATTTTGATTTTGAAACGAGAAAATAAAATCTAATTGAAGTCCGATTAATCAAAATGAGGGAAAAAAGTGATTAATTTCAACTAAAATTTCAAAACTTTAATACTAACGAATAGGCTAAGGATGGGGAGAGGGGGAACAGGTAAAAAAAATAAATAAAATAAAATAAAAAAAATAATGATTAAAAAAAAAAAAAATCAAACTTGCATATGGTAGTTTTTAGTTTTTAGTTACCAACCATGAAAACCTATGGATTAAGTCTTTGTTTATGCTTTTTTTAAGGATAATTAAAGTGTAGATATAATGGAATGGTTTCATAGTACGGTACTTTCTGTGTTACCATGTGTTTTTTGTTCAAATAAAGATCAAGATCACTCAGACTATTCAGGAAAGCTCCAATTTTGTCCTGTCAGAGTGATTTTTTTTAGCATCTTTTTACAAAATCGCTCCAGTGAGTATCTTGTTTCAATTCAGTTAGTATGTGATTGCCGATACTTTTGACAACCCAAGTCTAAATAATGAAAATAATCCAGCCCTATAAAACTAGTAGTGCAATCCTTTCCCCTGGGATCATGCATTTTTATCATGATATGCCTATTGATAATTGGATTTGACAAAGTAGACTCGCGAAGGCGTTGAACCAGATTTAAAAATAAACATACATTGTCAAATTATCTAGCAAAGCAGAGTGTGAAGAAAAACAGGCTGGCATCAAAGTGCGTGATAGACGCAGTGTCAGGCGGATTATATAAATACCCACAGAGGGAGTCAGATCTGAGGGAGCTGCTCAGGAACGCGCCCGGGCCTTTGATGGACGAGGACAGAGCGGCCAGACGCAGGCTCCGTGATGTGGCGTCCAACTTCTCCTCCTGCACAAACCGAGAGAGGACAAGTCGGTACATTCTCATCTGAATACTAGTGCCTTTGAAAGCTGCAAGACCGGTCAAACTGCAGTCAAAATTTGAATGGTCGCAATTTGGAAATCACAAAGACTGCAAATATTTAAGTAGCATGATATGACTGCAAAGAAACGATTATAAAACCAGTTAACTGTTCTGAAGTGCAGGGATTCTTAGTAATTCATATTTTAGTTTTCTCTCAAATGTTACTTCTCCTGGACATGTTTAAAATGTCAACTATGAAAAAAAAAAGTCAACTTGCAATTTAAAACCAGCATTTGAATGTTATATTACTCCAAAATTGTTCATCCCCACAACACTTTACATTTGAAGTAATTTATTAGTTTATTAGTTCTACTGAGTTCTCGACCGGAAAAAGGTGGCTTGCCCTCTCCAGGTGGGTGGCGAGTCCTTGCCTCAAGTGGAGGAGTTCAAGTATCTCAGGGTCTTGATTGACAGGGGGATCCGGGCAGCGTCTGCAGTGATGCGGTCGCTGTATTGGTCCATTGTCGCGAAGAAGGAGCTGAATCGAAAGGCAAAGCTCTCGATTTACGGTCAATCTATGTTCCTACCATCAACTATGGTCATGAGCTCTGGGGTAATGACCGAAAGGACAAGATCGCGGATACAAGCGACTGAAATGGGCTCTAAGGGCACTCCCTTAGAGATACGTTGAGGAGCTCGGTCACACAGGAGGAGCTTGGAGTAGAGCCACTGTTCCTACATGTCGAGAGGAGCCTGCTGAGGTGGCTCGGGCATCTGCTCAGGATGTCTCCTGGACGCCTTCCTAGGGATGTATTCCAGGCATGTCCCACCAGGAGGAAGCCCCAGGAAGACCCAGGACAAGCTGGAGGGGACTATGTCTCTCAGCTGGCCTGGTAACACCTTGGGGCCCCACCGGAGGAGCTGAAGGGCATGTCTGTGGTGAGGGAAGTCTGGGAGTCCCTGCTTAGTCCCGATTAAGCAAAAGAAAATGGATGGATGAATGGATGGATTATTAGTTCTATGATTAATTTTTATTAATTAAAGTATTATCATTTTTAGATTTTGCATCTCAATCTACTCTAATTTTCCATTCTTCTTTTGGACATATTTTGAACCAGACGCCGTCTTCACCAAATTGGCCATACTTAAAATTTGACAAAAAGTAAAAGAAAAACAAAAGCGATTCCAGCTCTCCAAGGATAAATGCCATCGTCGTTTCCCTGGGCAAGACACTTAACCCACCTCGTCCCAGTGTCTGCGTACACTGGTGTATCAATGTGTGAGTGTTTCCTGATATAAAGTGCTTCGAGTGCCTTGTAAGTGGAAAAGTGCTATATATAAAAACGGTTCCATTTACCGTTTATAAATCAAAAAGCCATATTAACAAAGATCAATGTCATCATTTAAACTATAAACATATTTGCAATTACCACGTATATCAAGCAGCCATCCCCATTTTGTGTCACTTCGGTCTTGAATCCGCGCCTCAGGTCAAAGACATTCAATCCATCCTATTTTCCTTAAACAAACTGGAGCAGTAGCAGCTATTAGGCTAATGCAACGGCCACTTATCGCTCAACACGATAGTCATTTGGCAAAGCGCAGGGGTAATCTGGCTCTTAAGGGCATCTGAGGAGTGACAGTACGGGTGCTCTGGGTAGAGGGGGGTACTTGATCGGGGAGAGGGGGGGTCTCTGTCAACACTGGGCTTCATGTGGACAGCTCTCTCGACTACTCTTCTTCAAGCATCGTTTCAAAAGAACAATTAGTCAGTTCTTAAGATAACTCGAGGGTTTTACGCATCAAATTCAAGATTTAAGAGGATTTTTATTTCCTCATTACAGGAAATAGGAAATACATTATTATAGTGTTGGGTGGAAGTTTTGATATTTTTAACAAGCAGGTTACTTGAGATTAGAGTACGGTGTTTTCTTTTCCTTTTTTATTATTATTGTTATTATTGATTCTAATTTTACTTTGCATATGAATAGACCAGCAGTAGTTCAATGTTATTAGATCATTTATTTTACTACTTATCAATGCGCTTTGGCTTTGCCCACAGAGATGAGCAGAACCAGAAAAGTTGCATAGTGCAAATTGCTTTACCTGGAATGTTTCACAGTATGGGATTACATTTTCCAATTACTATGGAGGCAACACCAAGGCCAAGTTACAGGTCAGATGTGGGGAAGTAACCTCACTGCAGAAATGTACGGTATTCAATGTTTTGTTTTTTTTTCCCCCCAACAATAAAAACACATGTAATCAAGCCTGTTACCATAATAACTGTATGAACTTACAAAGGACAATTGGATCAATATATTTTTGTAGCTCAATAGTTTTCGTGTGTACAGTTTCTTTGCAGTAGTGGGGGTTATTTTTGCTGTAATATGAAAAACTTTGAGCCGTAGAGAGCTGAAAATGTAACTTATATGACTAATTATTGTTTCATTCTGCTATTCATTGGTGCTGCTCATACTTTTTTAATGATACTGTATAGTTAAGCATTTGTCTACTGGGACTGTCCTGCTTTATTTATTCTGCATCTTCTCTTTTAATGTTAATTTTATGATGATTATTTATGTTTTGATTTGTTGTATTGTGATTTTCGTGTCTTTCTTATTCTATAAAGCACTTTAAATTACTTGCTATACAAATAAACTTGCCTTGTCTTAATTGTTATTGCATCAATAGCATAAAATAGTTTCAATATTATTGTTTATCGCGATATATCATGCTTCAAAATTTGTTATTGTGTCAGACCTACATGTAACTGAATGAAGATAGAGTAATGTCTGTGAAACATTCCAGGAATAGCAACATGTTTCCATGGAGACAAGTAGGTGGCGGACTTCCATCAGAAAAGTTACACAGTGCCCCTTTAAAAACTGCACTATGGCTGAATGACTGGAGATGCGGCTGCCATTTTGTGCCAACAGCTTCTATGAATTATCACAGTTGCAAAAAAAAAACAAAACTAGCAACTAGCTCAGTAATCGTCATGTACCTGAATATCGTCATAATTGGCTCATTATTACTGGATCGTTCAATTGAATTTCGAACAAACAAGAAGACAACTAGATCTTTGTTGAACTGTACATTTGTACCAGTGCTGGAGACTGCCCTGTGTTATTCAGTGTGGAATTATTCATTTATTCATACAGTTGTAAATGAGGCGAGGTGCACAATCTGGCAGTGCTGTGTGGGCGCGCTACACTCACAAATGGACTCAGACGATCCTAACTCAAACCTCAGCACTCTAATGCAGTGAGCAATTAGGGCTAAGATAGAAGCGTGTGGGCAGTTGTTTGGGATGACAGCCTCTTGTATTGTAAATAGAGCCTTTTAATGCAAACAGATTTTGTGCTTGCTGTATACACTGTGCTAATCTAGTGTTGAACGATTTTGGAAAAAAAACAACCAAAAAAACAAAAAACAAATAGGGTTGTACATAGTATCGCGTTGGCTAGCTCACTGTGTCTCAAAGCTGGCAGTATTTTAATATTAACTATGCCTCAAAATTAGCCTTAGCGTTAGCATGGAGCAAAAAACATCCACCTTTATTTATTTTAATGTTTTTAATGAATGAATTAATGAATGAATTTATGCAGAGAGAGCCAATGAGAGCACTCAGACTCTTCTTTTCATGGACAAACAAACCAAAGTATCCGGTTGTGCATGTCCTTGAAATATATTCCATTTTTGGGAAGCAAAACAGCCAGAAGCCCTTTTTCATTACTTTACAAAACACCTTATTTATAAAGTGTCTAAACATTTTGTCAGTGACATCCACCTGCAACTCGCTTTCCACTGTCTGATCTTTAAATATTTATTCATTTTAGCATCACTCAGCAAAAACCCATAGAGATTAGAGAGTAACTGGACAGGAAGTAGTGACGCTAACAGAGCCAGTGATTTGTGACTTGTGTTTAAAAAGTAGGGTTCTGTTCTGAGTGCACATGTAAACGACAGAAGAAGAAGAAAAAAATACTGAAATATGAACTCATACATAAACTAATATACAAATTCCATCAATTTAAATACATGTTTGCTGTGGTCTAAAGTACAGATACAAGAGTTATCTATAAAAAGACATTATGTTCTGTGCAGAAAACATTCTACAATTAAAAAAATTGCAGCCTATAAGTTTAAACTGGAAAAATCACCAAATCGCAAAGTGAGATTTCAATTGCAGCCTTACCCTGTACTCCTGAATCTTTCTTTTGGACTCGTCAAGCTGATTTTGAAGGTCCCACACGATCTCTTTGTACTTAGAATAGCGCTGCTCTACCTCCTCCCTCTGCCGCTGGGACTCCTGGAGGAAGGCGCAGTGCAGGTCAATGTACAGTATGTTATGAATTATGCACATATTAAAAGGTGTATTATATAACTTTTGAAGCAAAGGGTCAGTCATCTGTTTGGAGATGTTATTGCTTGCCTTGAATTTTCACCGTCTGGCAGTAAACGTATCTATAACCATAAAGACAAACGGATGATGCCACCAAGCCAAGTTAAATATCAGATCTCTGGAGCAGGGACCCCCACTCACACTTTGAATTATAAACAGTTGTATTTGAATAAATCCCATAATGTGAGTATAGCGATTTTTTTCCATTTTGGCAAAAATATGTCTTTCCCCCAGATAAATTGTACAAGTAGTTTGAGAGTTGTGAAAAGTGGTAAACTCACTGCGGTGACTAGGATGCTTGGAATGCATAAGGTAAATGAGGAATAACTTTGGACGGTTTGCAAAATGTCTAAAATGAACAAGTTTAGTTTTTCACATTTTTATGAGTAAAAATCCAGTATTCAGCGCCAAAGTATGACATACTTTGGAGATGCTTTGCTTTGCTAGAATGGTTCTATAGCAGCAGATCCCGCAGTCAGAGAGGTTCCAAACAAAGTTCACCTTTAACTACACAAATAATATATTCAGCGACTTAAACCACTTTGTATTATAAGTAAAACTCACCTCCAAATCTTTAAAACTTGTCCAAAGAGACTGTTTTTCTGGGATGGCCTCGAGGCGGTCCAGGGCTGCTGCTCTGGTGCTCTATCAAAAGAACACAAAAAGAACTGAATCAGATGCTTTAACAGTAATATTTCAGTGACTATTGTCAGACATAAAACTGTCAATCACTGTCAGTACAGCAGCACCAGTCAAAACAGCACTTGGGGTAGAAGACGATTTGGTACATTTTTGAATTTTATTACCATGTATTTCCAGAGCTCTATTGATTCCAGAGGGAAAATTAATTCGGACATTTAGCTCACACATTTACCAAGTGTCACCCATTACCATTGTAAACTCTTGCAGCAATTTAGTTTTATTAGTTGTGAACTTTAGATTCAATCAACACTAGATCCTAAGAGAGAGAATTGGCCATGTTTACATCCTGAGTAACCTGTTTAGTTCAGGACATGTCAAACTCAGGCCCACGGGCAAATGTGGCCCTCGATATAAATATATTTTGCCCACCAGATTCTATCAAATATGTATTAGAGCTGGCCCGTCGGCCGTCGCGCCAGTATAGGGCATGCATCTCTAATACTATAAATCCCAGAATGCTTTTCAAATGTCTTGGCGCGGCCTCCACCACTTCTGTTGACACTCATTAGCATCTGCTACATCTCGCTCTCTCGCCTCACTCAAATTTAATCCACCTGAATTTCTGAAAAAGATGCAGATGCTTTTTTTTTTTTTTGTTGTTTTTTTTTTTTTTTTCAATAAATATTTAGTTTGCTTTTTCCCATGGACTTCGTCCAGTTTTTAATTTTGGTCCTCTGTGATTTGAGTTTCACACCTTGGTTTAGTTCATTTCTGTTTAAAGAGGGGCATTTACTTCTATGGGGTCTTAACTGCTCACACATAACAAATTTAGATCACCATGTTACCTTTTATTGTTTGTTGGAAAATTCTATATTCGCCTGAAAACAATGTAATAACATGTTTTATAAGTATCATTTTCATTTTTTGATGTTCTGAGTCCGCCTCCCCTTTGCTCCCGGCCGTGTTAAGTCACTCCCCCTGCAGAGGGCTATCACAAACACAATCAGCGTGCATCAGATATATCCAAGTGGCTGTGTACAGTTTTGCATCATGCTTTTAAATTTTTTTATTATATTTATGGAGAATTGTCATGGAGGGAGCATGGGTGACATAAATTTGTGGGCTGAGAATTGGACAGAATCTACAGCTACACCGTAAGGAGGGTTCCGAACAGGACCTGAGAGAGAGCTCTAAAATACTCAAACATGCATGGATGACATCTCAAAAACCCTCTACAGACATGCTTTGATGAGTTATAACATGGTAGAAAAGCTCAAAAAAAAAAGTCTATTTTGTATAAACTCCTTTTTAAAACATGTTATTAGTTACAAGATTAGGTGGGGAAATGTGTCTGTGCAATTAACCAAAAGGAAAATTGGCCAGTTTGGAGTTTGGGACACAAAGCAATAAACTTTAATCATTTGAAATTAAGAGGATTTTTTGGGTACATTATACGTTTGCTTCATTAGGGGTCACAAGTTTAACAAAATACCAATGTAACAGTGCTAATAGGAAACATTATGAATACTACACTTTTATGTTCGCTCTAACCATGTTACAATGGTTCTCCCTAGTCATTAGCTCAGAGTTGTATAATGAGTGATTCCTACTTGCTTGAGTAATCCTTGACTCTCCTGAATTTGAAGAAAATAAAACTATGGTGCTATGGTAAAATGTCGCTACTTTTTATTTTTGGTTATAAGGATTTATATGGGGCAACACGAAAGGAGATTGTTAGTGAGTGTGCGTTAGCTAGGGGTGTGAATCTTTTAAGCTCCTGGTAATTGGATTCAATTTTTGGGTCCCTGAGTGATTAAAACGGTTCAACGGTTCTAAAACCAATTCAGCGTAGTTAGCTCCTCCCTTCAGATAGCTAGATAGATGCAGTGTTTGCTGGTAATCTGACCAACACTGAAAGTGACTTGGAGCAGCCGAAAGGTCTGCAGTCTAAAGCTTTTTGTCCAGGTTGACAGATTTGATTTTTCTCCTTACTATAGATAAGGCAAGAATCGAAAAGAAGGTGCCTACAATTGTACTTGTATTTATTATTTTAATAGTTCATAATTCTACTCAGTCATTATCTAGGCCAGTTGTTAATTTCCATACTGCAATGCTTAAAACTAAATACGTAGGTCTATTTTTGTCAAAGATAAAAATTATGAATGTTTTTTCAATGACATTATATAGACTGGTGTGACTGTAGTTGGGCGGAGTTCAAGCTGTCCTTCTCTGCTACCCAACACAGCAAAGCAAACCCAGGGGGGAGACAAATGATTCAAAGTAGTGATGCATGACCCGTTCATCCCTGCTTGTCTCCCGTGCGGTGTACACTAAGTCTATTCAGCTGACGAGGGTGTGTGGTCATGTGTTTGTGTAGTGTGTTGCGAAATGTGCGTGCTCTGATGCTGCACTGTGTGTGTGTGTGGTCAGTGTATTTGGAGATCCCCCCCTCCACTCCAATTGGTGAAGCAGCGCCGTGGAAAGAGCCCAGCCAGGCAAGATGCTGACTTGAACTCCTGTTTTTAATGAAGTTATTGGCAAACAGTGTCTGTTTATAGAAGGAATTTAGAAGGAGAGTCAAATGGAATTTTAAGAGGGGCCATTGTACCGTAGTCCAGAGGGGTGCCCCAACTTTTCATTAAGAGACATACAAAGCTGAGGGACTGATTGAGGGCCATAGACAAATACAGTGAATACTTCAAATCTACGTTCTTATTACCAAGCTTAACTGGAAGCACTAGACCTTTATTCCTTTACCATTCCTCAATGGGACAGACTTGAATATTGATATGACTTTTGGTAAAGTAGATTTTCAGGAATGTACAGTAAAAAGTACTGTTTAAGGTAATATGCGCCAATCCACCTGTAAGCTTTGAGGCAAGGATAAAAAGGGGTCTGAGGGCCACATTTGGGCCACAGGCCACAGTTTGGGATGCCTGCGTGCTAGCGGAATAACACTGGGCATTAATGCGAATTTCGAAATAGAGTTTTCGAGAATTTGGAATCCAGAAATAGTGGAAGATGTAGAGACAATTTTTGTCAACACCCCCTAGTGTTAGCTGCAGATTTGGTATTTTTTGGTATGTATAGGCACTCTCGTAAATCAAGGCTCATGATTCACAAGATGGAATCTATCGTATATGAATACTTTGTTTCTAGTACATTAAGAAGCATCAAAAGTGGTTTTTGCTAAACTCCGTGTAGGTGTGCCTTCTTAGTTACAGTTTGGGTCAGATTCAGCGAGATACAAAGGTTCTGCAGAGCTTCTTGCCCACGGCCCCTTTTAGACGACAAATCGATCGGCAGGACGG